>LVTN01001122.1:1854-19712 GCA_001649415.1 Musa itinerans
TGTCCCCACACGAGCAGCTATGAGACCAACTGCATCCATCATATGGACGGGTATACAACACACCAGTTTGTCCGGTTATCACGATGTCCCTCTCGAGTAACCTATGACTGGGATTATTTAGGATCTATGTTTAAAGGTGAATCGATCTCATTATCATGATCTCATCACGATCCGATTCCCATTGCACAAATCCAAGGATATCACAATATATATATATGCATATATGTAATAGTTAATATAAAGTAATAAATGCCAAAATATAATAAGCAAAAAGATTTTGTATCAAGTCACACGTGCCATCACTCACGTGATTGGCTTGCTGGGCACCTTTGACTAGCAATAAGTCTATGCAAGACAATAAAGTTTGGGAACTTATCTCGTTACCAGAAGGTGTGAAACTCATTAGTTGTAAATAGATTTTTAAAACCAAAAGAGACTCTAATAGTAATGTGGAGAGGTATAAGGTGTTAAAAGAGGATAGAAACAGAAATTGTTAAAGAAGTCTATGTTCATATTGACATGTCCTCTCCTATTTATATAGGTTAGGAGAGATGATTTCCCTCAACAAAGTAGAGAGATTTCCTTAACATAGTAGAGAGATTTCCTCAGATAGTTAGAAAAATCTTATCCACTATTATGCCCCCGTAAGATGGTGCTCCTATTAAGGATACCAATCTTGGATTGATGTAATGCAAAAGGTTTACGAGCGAGAGGCTTCGTGAGTGAGTCGGCTAATTGATCAGCCGTATGTACATGAGAAACTCATAGTTGATGGTAGACAACTTGATCTCGCACAAAGTGGAAGTCAATAGCAATATGTTTCAAGTAGGAGTGGAACATCGAATTAGCGCACAGATAGGTAGCTCCAACATTATCACAATATACTATAGGAGTGGTATTGAGGTTGAGTTCCTTGAGTAGATTTGTGACCCAATTGAGTTCTGCAGTGGCAGTGGCGATGGCACGATATTCAGCTTCAGTTGTAAACCATGCGACTGTCTTTTGCTTCTTAGAACTTCAACTGATTGGATTAGTGCCAAGGAAGACAATATACCCCGATGTGGATGTTCGATCATCAAAGTTGCCTGCCCAATCGGCATCGGCAAAGGCATAAAGATGAAGTGGAGAGTGTTTACGAAGAAAGAGACCATGATTGAGGGTCCCCTTAAGATATCGTAAGATTCATTTGACCGCAGACCAATGCATAGTAGATGGCCTTTGCATAAACTGTGATAATTTATTGACTGCAAAGGAGATGTTTGGATGGGTGAGAGTTAAGTCCTATAAGGAGCTAACGACTTGTCGGTATTGAGTGGGTTCCATAGTAGGACTTCCATCAGATAATTTGAGAGAGCCACTAGTCGAGAGAGGAGTTGTAACCGCATTTGCGTTATACATATTTGTTTTTGATAATAAATCTTGAATGTACTTTCTTTGTGATAGAAAGAGGTCGGAAGATGAGAATGTAGCTTCTACATCCAGAAAGTAGTTCAAGGGTTCTAGATCTTTAAGCGAGAATCGATCTGCCAACTGTTTAATGAATGCTTGGATATCTATGGGATTGTTGCCTGTGACAATGATGTCATCAACATATATCAGAATATATATTATATTGCCATGGTGTTGTTGTAGAAATAACGAGGTATCAGATTTGGAGTTGAAAAAGTCAATTGAAGTCAGAAAAGAGCCAAGTTCAATGTACCAAGCCCTTGGAGCCTGATGAAGTCCATAAATAGCTTTTCGAAGTTTGTAAACATGCATTGGATACTAAGGATGAGTGAAACTAGGAGGTTGTTGCATAAAAACATATTCAGTTAGAGTCCCTTGTAAAAAGGCATTATTAACATCCAATTATCGCAATTGCCAGCCCTTAGTGGTGGCCAAACTCAAGATAAGTCAGATTGTAGTGGGCTTAACAACGGGACTAAACTGTCTTAGTGAAATCAATCCTAGGTCTTTGATGAAACCCTTTGGCAACGAGACGTGCTTTATATCGGGCAATAGAGCCATATAGGTTCCACTTAATTTGAAAGACTCACTTACACCCGATGATGTTTTGTTTATGATGAAAGGGTACTAGATCCCATGTTAAGTTATGAAGGAGAGCATTATATTATTCACACATGACAATACGTCAATGCGGAGATTTTTGGGCTTGAGTGAAGGTGGTGGGTTCAACGGTGATAGATGAGGAATCTATGATAGCATGTAGGTCAAGAACTTGACGAGGTTTAAAAATACCACTCTTAGAGTGTGTGGTCATAGGATGGTTGGAGATTACGAAATCATGAGATTATGGTGTTGGAATAAGTGGTTGAGAGTCATTAACACAGGCCGATTCAGATGGAGGTTGGTTAGTGTCACTTGGTCGAGAAGAAGGTAAAGATAACGGTTGTGTATCTAAACTTATGACCCCATCAATTTGAGAAGAAAGGAGTGGAGTAGGAATGGAGGGAACGAACAATTGCTGAACTACAGGAGTAGTATAGTGTGAATCTTGAGGGGAGGAACTGGACGATGTCATGGGAGGCTCGTCCGATTGGATCGGAGGTATACTCCAGTGAGGAATGGTTTGAGAAGTGGTCTACATGGTAGGATAGGTATGGTTTTGGAAAGGAAAGATAGACTCAACAAAAATAACATGACATAAGATAAAGATTTTTTAAGTGTGGAGATCGTGGTGTTAACTTATAAAAGGCATAGGGATGTAACCATGGATAGTATAGACAACCAAATACTCTGAGTTTATGAAGGTTTGGAGGTTTGTGAAATAATATATCAAAGGGGGATTGATATTAGAGGACTGGAATAGGCATTCTATTAATAAGGTAGATGGCAGTTTGAAAGGTAGTTATCCGAAAGTTTGAAGGCATGGAGGCTTGATGTAGAAGGGTGAGTCCAATTTCAACTATATGTCGATGTTTGCGTTCGGCGGAGCCAACTAGTTGAGGAGTATGGGGGAGACTTGAGGTGTTGGATATCACGAGCTAAGAGATAGGATGTCAGGGCTTCATATTTACCGCCACCATTAGAGTAAACCATTTTGATTGTAGATCGAAAGTAGTTCTCGACCAACTTTCGAAAGGTGGTAAAGATGGTGGAAACTTCATATTTATAACGAAGAGGATATAACCATGTGTACTTAGTGAAATGATCTATAAAAATGACATAAAATCTGAATTGATCAAAAGACAAGATTGGAGCAGGGCCCCAAACATCAGTATAAATAATTTCAAATGGTTTAGAGGAGGAAATGAAAGATGAGCCAAAGGGCTGTTGATGACTTTTATTGCTAAGACATGCATCACAATGCGTTATAGAACTATGTGATTTAAAAATAGAAAGAGAGTAACTAGAAAGTAATTTTTGTTGAATAAGGGACGAGGGATGACCAAGATGACGATGCTACACATCAACTAGAGTCGCAACGGAATAGTGAACAGTGGGCTAGGTTATTTGTGAAGTTGACGGCCATTTGTAAATGTTGCCTTTATTCGGGTCCTGGACCAAGGATGCCCTTGTGCACAAGTCCTTGACAAGAAAGGAATATGAAAAGAATTCAATTGAAGTATTATTATGTTTACAAAATTGAGAAATAGAAATGATGTTTCGTTTAATATGAGGGGCACATAAAACATCAAGAGTGTAAATGTTGTAGTATCAGAATTAAGCGTTGTGGTACCAGTATGAGTCATATGAAGTCCTTTACCATCATCGATGATGATATCTTCATCGTCGCCATAGGTATTGTGATGAGACAATTTCTGAAGATCAGAGGTGATGTGATGGGAGGCGTTAGAGTCTACAATCCAGTTGGGCTAGCTAGTCGTCGGAGTAGTTAGGAGATTTACCTGAGGTCAGTGTAACGGAGTAGGGAGGTGGGGTCAAGACCAACAAACCTTAGCGGAGTGTCCGATTTTATCACATAACTGGCATACAACTTGTCTTTGTTGGCTTAGAGGGGTTGGATGCCAAGGCGGATGATTATTGGAGTTGCCATGTGAGAAGTTATGATTAGGAGGATAAGGAGGGGTTTGCATGGGACCCATAGGATCAAGATGTGTATTGGCCAAACCTTTTGTGATATTTGTAGTATATCGAGTGCTCTTCCTCTTAGACTTGTGATTGACTTGAGCTGTGATAGTCGGTCTGGCTAGTTTGTCCTCACGTTTCAAATATGTCTCATTGTCAGTCAACTTAACATAGAGTTCTTCAAATGACACTGGTGAGTCGCGTGCCCGAAGTGCAGCTGCCAATTCCTTGTAATCGTCTCCGAGGCCATTAAGAGTATGGATAAGGACCTCTTCGTCACATAGAAAATGACCTATCAAAGCTAAGTCATCGATGATAACTTTGATATTTTATAGATAATCAATGATAGTGCTTCCCTCTTGTTTTGCCACTATAAGTTTGGATAGAAGACTGAGCTTGCGAGTACGTGAACGATTCGCCAAGATTGTTTATAGTTTAGACCACGCTTCTGCAGCACTCACACATGAAGATATCAATAGAGTGACGGATCCAACAACCGAGGCTTGAATAGCTTGGAGGATTAGACGATCTTGACGCAGCCACATGTTGTGAGTTAGATTTGATACTGGACTAGGTTCTCCAGGGATGTTGATAATGGTAGGCGGACAATTAGGAGAGCCGTCAACGTAGCTTAGCAAATCATATCCAAATAAGAGATTAGAAAACTAAGCCCACCATGATGCATAGTTACCACCTTTTGATAACTTGAAAGGGATTAGCGTGGCAGGATTGATGGAGATAAGACATATAGGAGAAGTACTATGAATCCTTGCTGAAATAGAAACTGTAATATCAGAAGAAGAGAATGAAGACATCCCAAACATCTTTTTTTTTTTTTTCGCTGAGTAGGGATCTCATAGTGAAGAGAAGTTGGAGGAATTTGGGAGAGAGAGGCTTGTGAGAAGAGCAGGATGTGAAGTGGAAGAAGAAGAGAGGAGGAAAGAAGCAGATCTCTACTGCTGCAACTGCTGCAGAGCTTTGTTGGAGAAAAGCTTCACACCGTCGGCGTGCGTGAAGGGATAGAGGAGATCAACGAGCTTCTTCTTCAAGCTCCAATCGCTGCTGCCCGAGCCCTACTGAGCGAGGGTGTCCAGGCAGGAGAAGGCCGAGCGGTCGACAAGTTCAGAGAGGCAGGAGAGGAAGCCAGCAGGTGCAGGAAAGGCGATAGTGAGATGTGGATTCCACTGGCTCCTTTGCTAGAAGAAGCAATCGCAAAGCCACCAACAAAGGTCCTAGCAACGAGGTCAGCGAGGATATGGTCGATGTTGGCTTGGGTCTGCTTGCTCTTAAAGCTCTTGCTGCAGTGCTGAGCGATGGAGTCTTTAGCAGTAGCCAATAATGGAAGCAAGAGAGAGAGGGGAGAGAGGCGATGCTGCCCTTTCCAACCGGAGGATTTCCCTCCCCGGGTGCACTACCACTGTCGAGGTTCTTCTTGAAGAAGGACGTGCCTGCGGTGTATGGGCGCAGAGGCTGAGAATATTGAGGTTAGAGACAACACCGAAGGCCTGGTGGTTGTGGATAACGCTATCCTGCACGTTAGCAGATCTCTACTACTACAGATAACGACAGCGGTTCGGGTTGTGCGCCAACAATTGCTACTGGCCGGGAAGCGGTCGCGGAGTTGCGTCAGCCAGGAAGATAGGAAGGAATAGGTGCGGGGGCCACCAGTGCCGAGGGAGCTTTAGTTCTTGCTTTTCTTGTGAGAGAAACAGATGCCACAGTTGGCAACAGTGGCGAAGGTGATTGACAAAGGGGAAAGAAGGGTCGGAAGGGGAGAAAGATGGGGAGGAAGATGCAGCGGAGGAAGTTTTCGGTAGTCCTCACCAGTCCTTCCGGCTTCCACACTGACACCCAAATGAGCAACGGAAGGCTTCGGTAGAGCTGCCTACATCCGCAGGGGAGAGCTGTCCAGGAAGAAAGAGCTCTGATACCATGTTAAAAGAGGATAGAAACATAAATTGCTGAAGAAATCTATGTTCGTATTAACATGTCCTCTCCTATTCATACAGGTTAGGAGAGAGGATTTCCCTCAACATAGTGGAAAGATTTCCTCAGACAATTAGGGAAATCTTATCTGCTATCTTAAGGCACGTCTTGTGGCAAAGGACTATACTTAAAAGGAATGGATTGACTTTAAAGAGACATTCTTTTTAGTATCAATGACTCTTTTAGGACAATTCTAGCTCTAGTCGCACATTTTGATTTGGAACTTTATCAAATGGATGTTAAAACAGTATTTTCAATAGAAATATTAATGAAATAATTTACATGGTACAACCATAATATTTTGTGTCAGGAGGAGACCTAAGAAAAATGGTTTGTAAATTGATAAAATCCATCTATGAGCTAAAATAGGCATCTCGTCAGTGGTATCATAAATTTCATCAAGTAATTATCTTATTTGGTTTTGAGGTGAATGCTGTTGATGATTACATGTATCACAAGTTCAGTGGGAGTAAATTCATTTTTCTAATATTGTATGTGGATGATATTCTGTTTGCTACAAATGATATAGGCATATTACACAAAACCAAGAGATTTCTATCTAGAAATTTTGAGATAAAAAAATCTTGGTGATGTCTCTTTTGTATTAGGAATCTAGATACATCGAGTTAGATCTCGAGATATTCTAGGATTATTATAAATGAACTATATCGATAAGGTACTCAAAAGGTTTAGTATATAGAATTGCAAACTAAGAGACATCTCTATCACAATGAGAGACAAGTTCAGTCTTAATTAGTGCCCTAAATGAAATTTAGAAACTCAAAAAATGTAGAAGATTCCATATGCATCAGTTGTAGGGAGTCTAATGTATGCACAGGTTTGTATACGTCCAGATATAGCATACAATGTTGGAGTGTTAGGTAGATACTTAAGCAATCTTGGAATGGATAATTAGAAGACAGCCAAAAGAGTCATGAGATATTTAAAGAGGATATAGGAGATCAGATAATTTGGAGATTATTATGTATTCTGACTCTGATTTTGCTAGATGCCAAGACAGTAGGAAATCCACTTTGGGCTACATTTATATGTTGGCTAGTGGGGCGATTTCTTGGCGTAGTGCCAAGCAATCTCTTATTACTTCTTCCCCCATAGCAGCATAATTTGTAGCATATTTTGAGGCATCCAATTATGAAATTTGGCTGAGGAATTTTGTCATAAGGCTAAAAATAGTATAAGGGATTGAAAGACCACTAAAGATATACTGTGACAATAAATCAACTGTTTTATACTCAAACAACAATAGGAGCTCGAATAAGTCAAAGCACATTGACATCAAGTTCTTAGTTATGAAAGAAAGGGTACAAAATAGATAAATTTCTATAGAATACTTAGGAACAAACTTTATGTTGGCAGATCCTCTCATAAAAGGTGTATCACTCAAGGTCTTTCATGAGCATACTGTTCATATGAATATATTAGAATTTGAGGAAACTTCAGTTTAGTGGGAGTTTGTCATATGTTTGTTGTATGTTCTATACCAGATTCTATATTTATATAGATATTTTCTGATCGAAAGTTTCAGTTTATTATGGTTTATACATTATGACTATTAAAGTTATTAATGATCTCGTAATGATAAAGTTGGACTAGTTGAAAATTGACATGTACATATCACATTAATGTAATTTTCATGCTACATATTTAATAATTTATTTATATCATTTGGTTATATTAATATTAGTGATCATTGATGGGTTTAGCTATGATTGATATAGTGAAGATCGCTTTGGTCCTATATTAATATGGCCAATGGACGAGCTTGTGTTGTATATTCTGTTTAAATAATGACAACAATTTTGAGCTCACATATAGCACATTTATAATGATATATATGTGACCATAATTAAATGTGTTAAGTCATTATTTTGATTAGCCAAAAAATTAAAATGATCTAATTAAAGTAAAGTTATTTGACTAAGGGGCATAATTGTTACGAAAATTAATTATGTTGATACCATCAGTTACATTTTTAACTTGATGACGAAATAAGTTAGGAATATGAAACATTTTGGGGCATAACTATAGATACAATTATAAATATAAATAGGGTTATGATCCTCGATTGTAGTATCAATTTTTAGATTTCTCTTCAGCCGTCAAAGAGAAACAAAAGGGTTCTTCGAAATACTTTGTAATTGGAAGGCTAATTCACCAATTAAACCAAAATACGCCAATGGATTCATCAGGTACACTTCCGTGTTAATATGTTTCATAATTATTATAGGATTTCATGTATATTATTATGAATCTAATATTTTTTATGGAAATATTCTAAAATTTGATTTTGATTATATAAAACATGTTTGATTTGATGTGTTAAATAACCAACATCATTCTCATAAGATTTAAGACTTCATACTCGAATCTAAAGCTACTCGCATCATCCTTTTTCGTTTTTACAGAAGGTAGAAATGACTATGAGAATGGGACAAACGAGAGTACGAGACTCAAGGCATGGGAACGATTTGGTAGCGCGTCGACGCGTGATCGAGTGAACGAGTGATGCCCAAGCTCGATGCTCCGTGTCCCATACTCACTCATCCCCATTACCTTGTCGTTGTCTCATCATTCTCCCTCCTCAGGAAACTCATGTTCTCTCTCCCCCTTTATCCTCTCCTCGTCGTCTACGGATGACCACACGTGAGTTGACAAGCATCCCTCTCTCTTTGCCACACCTCCCACCACTTTCTTCTTGTCATCATCATTCCTTTCCCCAAGTCCAAACCATTGGCTATTATCTCCTACCTTTTTCTTGAGGTGGTGCAGTCGGATAATTGCGAGTTGTTGCAATTAGGCCCGATAACAGATCGGGTGCTTATATTTAGACATAATAAAGATATTTCAAATAAATTAAATTATTGGTAGTATTAGAAAATATTTTAAAAAAGAAAAAAAATCAATATAAATAAAAAAACAAAATTTCAGTCCTATTAAATAAGATAAAAGGAATAAATGATATTTAAAGAATAGTTCTATGATAATATAAATCAAACTTACGTGCCTATTTTTCTAAAGGAATACGGCCCAGAGATGGAGCCCACTTTGTAGGAGTTGCGTCACAGCTGGCTGAGTTTTAGGCAGGCCTAACTCAAAGCCCACATCAATCTAGGGGCTCCATTGATGTGTGCCGTGTTCGAGCCCCACAGCGAATCCTAGACAGCAGTAGCAGCAGATATCATCTTCCTCGTCGCTTCCCTGTAAGGAAAACATTTCCGATCTCATTGCCTCCTCCTGTGCGTGTGAAAGAGACCACTCTCTCTGTAGGACTCCATCTCCTCTCAGTCAACCACGACCAAACCCCGCCCACGAGCTCCGCCGCTGAGGCGAAGGGCCTGTGTCGTTCCATCCGTCTCGGTCTTGCATGATGACGTTGCCCTCGTAACCTTCCAATCCACGGCTGAAGCTGCAAGCTTTCTGCAGCGAACATGGCGTCGAGCCTGGAAACCCAGAAAGCTGCAATCCGGCGGCGATCTGATGCACACATTGCATGTGAGGAGATCAGAGCCATGCATGAAACGACAAAAGAGAGGCTGTCGGTGATGATCCAGTAGAAACATGCGAAGATTCCAAGAGCCTACATATGGATGATGGCAGATGGCTGACTTGTTGGGCGATCATGCTGGACTCATTCAGTCATCGAGTCGTGTTCTGTCTGCTCTCAAAACTACAGCAATGGCTTCACGTTGTATTATATATATCTTCTAGAGGTATCAAATGAAGGAAATAAATTAAGGTGCCTGAGACAGACACCCAACCCACAAGAGGCATGGTGAGACGGAGGCCATCCATTGGTTGACTTATGGTGTGTGTGTGTCGCTCAACACACCTGAACAAGGAGACCACCACTTTATGATCCGGTCTCGGTCAATGGATCTCCACAAATAAGATCCGGTTTCCCGATAACTAGCTTCTGACGTTTCCCCACTTCGTTTCACTTCCCGCTCACCACACCTTGCGGCTCCCTCCTTCCCTCCCCCTTCCTCTTCGCGGAAGCCATCCGATTCGATTTCGTGGCGACAGCAATCTCTCCCTGGTTGCGCCGATCGGTCCAGTTTTCGGCTTCATTCCTCCTCCGTCGAAATCTCGCTTTCTAAGGTAGTATCGATTGCTTCTCTCCGCATGAAATCTCTCTCTCTCTCTCTCTGTCGGTCCTACGAATCCAGAGTTTTCTGTACTAACGAGCTGTAGATCTTCGTTTACTTCAAGAAATGGCGTTTTCTTTTTTCTTCCATGCTGAATAATTCGGTTGTCGCGCTTCGTAGGGTTTTTGACATACTAGGGTTTTGGACCTAAACCTAAGGTCGAGCCCGACGGGAGCAATCCCCTTTCCAATGTCGGGTGCTTAATCTACGGGTTTTCGCTTCACGAGACGAATTAGGGTGGCCGAGTGGACGCTTGACCATGGGCAGCGGCGAGGGTGAGGCTTCGGCCAAGTCTCCAAAACCATTGGCGGGTCAGGTACTTGAAGTCTCATCTTTATGGTCGTCACTATGATCTGTTCAAGAAATTTGGTTTCCTTCTCGCTGAGAAAAATTGGGTTCTTCCTTGTCGTTTCCTGGTTTAGGAGCAATCTCCTACCACTAGCTCTGCAGCGGCCGTGTCCGTTTACCCAGATTGGTCCAACTTTCAGGTGGAAAGGCTTCACCTTTTTTCTAATCAGAAATCGTATACTTATGGGGAATTTTTTTTGTTTCCTTGCGTCCCTCATAAGCTGGTTATTTCTGTTTTGGCAGGCGTGTCCTCCGATTCCGCCTCATGGACTCTTCCCTGCCCCAGTGCCATCGAGTCCCCAGGCTTATCCTTATATGTGGGGAGCTCCGGTATGGAATTCATACATGGATACTATTGCTTATGTGTCAAAATCATCTCTATCTTGTTTAAGTTCCTCACAGTGGATCTTTTCATATTTTAGGATTTTAGAATAGGAAATAAATATGATGTGGCAACTAGAGTAGTCGGTAGCATCCAATTTGGGTAGTACTTCGAGACAAGTGTTGGGCCTAAATGTGTTATCAGATTCATGTGAATCGACAATAAGCACCTTGTTTCTTTGAGGGGTTCTTCTAGTAACATCACATATTGGAGGCAAACTCGTGAGCCTCTTAGGCTGCCTGTGTCTTCCAGAATGATTGTCGCACACCTTGTCAGTGGTCACCTCATTCATTGAGTACTGCTAAATGTTCTATCAGGAATGCTTTGCATGCACAAATTCTATTTAGGTGGACCAGAATACTCCTGCAAAATTTCAGGGGTGACGCCAGCTATCTCAAACCTGATGTGTGGGACCAACACATATGGGCTCCAGTCATCAGGTCTGTGAGAGGTGACATCATTCTTGAAAATCTTCAGGAGCAGTTCAGTCACTCCTTAGCAGCAGAAATCTTTGCATCCTTATGAGGTACTGCAGTATTAGGTCCTGGAGTGGTAGAAAGCTGCAATAAATTGGAGAAAATCCACAAAACTTTGCTGATTCTTGTGTACTCTTACAGGATCAACAATTGTCGCAGGCTATATCTATCTCTTCATTTAGCTCTTCCAGGATTTCTAAGATGTAAATTTTCTTTTATATTTCTGTTGAGCTTCATAACCTTTTCTTCTCTTTTCTTTTACTTATTTTAGTTGATGGTGTTAATGCTTATCTCCTTCATGTATCGTATACCTTTGCAGTGAATGTTAAGCAAGGCATTATCATCATCATTCATGAACCTTGTAGCAGTTCTTATAGGCATTTACGTCCATTTTCTTTTGTCAACAGCACTTGATGCCACCTTATGGGACTCCACCACCTCCATACCTCACGTATCCTCCTAGAGGATTATATTCTCATCCCTCAGTTCCTCCGGTATTTCCTCCAAACGCATTGAATGTGTCTTTTGCATAGAAATTTGTCTTTTCTCTAATGTACAACTTAGATGTCCTATGTGATCTTATTGTTCTGTAATGAACAGGGGTTACGCCCTTTTGGTCCTTATGCCATGTCTACTACAAATATGAATGCTGAGAATTCTGTAAGCATGTGATTTAGCTTTTTAAACTATTTTGCAACATAATTAATATCGCCAACAGAGATTGATGTCCACATCTTAGGGAGTTGTTCCCAGCAGCATGGAAATGGATGGTAAGTCATGTAAAGGTAAGGAAAAAGGTCCCACAAAGCGATCCAAAGGAGGTTGCAGTAGTTCAAATATGATTTCAGAAAAGAACAACAGTGAGACACGTAAATCATCAGGGCCACCAGCTAATGAAGTCTCCCAGAGGTGTATAATTCCGTAAGCCTGTTTATTATTATCGTGTCTTTATCTTTACACTCCTTTGCAAGTTGTCTGTTGGATAAAAAGAATATGGTTGTTGCAGTGGTGATAGCACAAGTGATAGTTCAAGTGAAGAGAGTGATGACACTTCTCAAAATGTACGCATTCCTCTAATTTGCTGATTTGTAGGTTAAATTTTTTTTACTAATATTGAGGTGTGTGAACCCCTAGCTGGCACTAATGCACATTGAATCATGCTCAAATTACAAGATAGAGTGTATCTTCTCTTTTCCTTCTTACTGTTTCGTTACACTTTACTATATGTTCTAAACCTTCAAAATTTGTAAACTGGAAATCCTAAATTGTAATGTAAATCTAAAATATGATTTCCAACAAACCATGAATTAGAATTTGTATCTCTAAAGACATCTATGATACCTTGGAAAAATAAGAACTTTGAGTAATACTTGGTAAGTATAGGCACTTTATTGTTTATTTGGTTAAGCAGTTCCCTTTGTTTTCTCTAGTGTGCTGATATTTTTTTCCATGAGACAATTAGCATTGTGGTCCTCTAGATTTGATCTATGCAGGATTTCTGTGTAGTCAAAAGAGTTGCAATTGAACTTGTTTAATCAATCACTTCATCTGACAACTCTTTTGTCATTTTGATGGTAGCCATAATTAGGCTCACATATTGAGATATTCTGGAACAAGTGTCCTGACAGTGGACTCTGATTCATGCTTGTTTGTCATTGGATTACAGAAAGATTAGTGACATAACATTGTTTTGTTTTCTCGAGAGAGAATACCATGGCAGTACATGTATATTATTTTTTGATCAATATCATCTAAACTATAGTTGTTTTAATGAATCACAAAACACTTAAATTTATCTGTTGCTTGATTAGGGAAGATAAATACATTCGACAGTTGATGAATTATATGATTCACATTTGCTTGATGTGGTTATTACCGAGATCATTTTTTCAATATTAAGTGCACCTGGAGGAACTCTATATGCTTATGTGTTGAAAAAATAAAATAGACAACCTAGTGTAAATGACTTGCCAATGCAGGGTCTTATCCCTACAGGGAGCAATCTTACACATGCTTTTATTTCTACACTTCTTAATACTTGATGATCATCTAAGATTGACCTCGAATTGTTTAGTTACAGCCTCAATACAAATGTTAAATGACAAGTGCCTTTTTCCAACATATAACTGCATTTCTCAAGTTCAAGGTCTTAATTTTTTTCATATTCACTCCCATTAGATTGGTTTTAATGATGATAAATCTACTTTGTTCAACCCATGTGATTAGTAACATTTGCTAATGTAGGATAGACCAATTATAAAATAAGCTAGGACATATGTAACACGAGTTTCTGTATCATGTGTATCCTTGTAAGATCATTTGTAAATCTGAATTTATGGCCAAAATGATGTCAATAAATAGTTTAGCTCTAAGCATGCATCATGGAGTAAACAGTTACGTGCAGTTTACCTGATTATTTGGTCACTGTATGATACACATTTTCTTTAGATCTGCTTCTTCACTATATTTTCAGGTCATCGTCACTTTTTTTTATAAATGTTCTTTAACTGATATTTTTGGGTTCCTTTGTATATTCATATTGATATTGTGATCATTCCTGTTTGATTGATGAAGAATAATTGTAGAACTTATACTTCTTTGTATGGTAATTGTTAGTTTGATTGAATAACTATTTATCGTATCTTTTGTTTGAATTACCCAGGACTCACAGCCAAAGACAAGTGGTGGAGGTGAATCTTTTGATGGTATTTATATAGAAATATGTGGGATACTTATGTTGTTTAGTAGTATTTCATTGCAAATCCAGTGACCCATTTATGTACCAGTTGATATATTGAAGTGACAATAATGCACATGGTTTTCACAATGGTGTAGATCAACCACCATCTCAAGCAATGATGAGTCACACTAGGGCTGTCATGCCTATGCCAGCAGCTGCTGGACCTGGAGGAGTTGTTGGTCCTGCTACAAATTTAAATATAGGGATGGAGTACTGGGCTGCCTCAAGCTTATCACATATTCCGTCAATACATGGCAAGATGCCTACCACAGCAGTTGGAGGAGCTGTAGCCCCTTCTGGTCCATCCAAGCATTGGTTGCAGGTTTTTCCTTGTTTCCTTCCATTTAAATGCTGAATTCTATTCTTTTGGGATCAAATTATTTTAATGATGAATTGATGATTATAAGAAAAAAGAGTTCCTTGCTTTAAATACTACAGATTGAAGAGACCATAAACAAATACTAAAAATAGCTAACATTTTTCAGATACTATGAACAAGAAGATTTACGAGCTATTTATGATTGAAAAGTTGCAGGAGTATTGGTTTTATGGTTTGCTTTGACAATTTGGAATTTTTCAGGATGAAAGAGAACGAAAAAGACAGAGAAGAAAGCAATCAAACAGAGAAGCAGCACGTAGATCTCGAATGCGAAAGCAGGTGAAGATATCACTTACTACTGGCTTCCTTTCTTTGTCTTTTTTTAGTATTTAAATTTATTCCTTTCAACATTGTGATAATATAATTCTTTGATTTATGATATCCAGGCTGAGTTTGAAGAGCTGGCTAATCGTGCTGAGACTTTGAACGAGGAGAATACTTCTTTAAGAACAGAGTTAAACAGGATAAAGTCAGAATATGAACATCTTCTTTCCGAGAACAACTTGCTTAAGGTAATGATTCCTCTATTAGCTTGGAGTCGTAAACTTTATCTAGCAATTTCTTGCCAGTGTTCAGTCTGACTGCAATTTTGCAGGAGAAACTTGGTGAAGTACAAAAGGAGACACAAGAACCAGGTTTTGAAAGAAATGATCAACCTTTGGGGAAAGAGAATCCAAAATGAAACTTGGATTCTGATCACAAGCAAGGAAACGATTTCCATGCAGATAACATCTAAGCTACTCCTAAATGAGATTAGAGATTAATCCTAACCAAATCACGAGCATTATCAAATCCAGATCATATATGCAGATTACAATTTGTTGCAGTTGAGTGGTGTTATGTAGAGTGTTGATATTAATTTCTACTGGCTGGCTGTTATTATGATAACTGTCCTGACTTATCATTTAACTGTATGAGTAAGCAGGACATATATTGTTCATTGTTCTATCTCAGTTTCACTTAGAACTGTTCATAGTGGACGATGACTTCATGATTACTCTACTTATATATATATATATATATATATATATGTATAACTTTCAATGCACTAATATCAACTGTTCATAGTGGTATTAGATGATGTCAGACGCTACCTCAAGAAATGAAGAAATCAGTCTTGTTCTGATAAAATTAATTCTAGTATATGATTCTGTTTTTTTTGAAACTCTGAACTAGCAGATAAACAAATGTTGAAGTATTTTTTTTCATTATTTCTTTTAACAATCTTCTGAACCTTATTCTGAAATTAAATTTTTATGCCTTTCATGACATTAAGATCCTCAATTTTTCTGTGGACCCATGATATCGGATTTGACTAATTATTGGTGGTTAATCCAGTAGATAAAACAACTTCCACTTTATTATTCTGGAGGATTCTGAATTAGCTGCAATGTTATTTGTACAGACTGATACTTGTAGCTGCCCATCTTTGTTGTCATGGATGTAGTTGAGACAAGCATTATGAACATCAAGCTAGGATCACCAGTCACCCATTCGAGAGAAAAATTGCTGATTCCTGAATAATTATAGTGATAAATATTGCACTTTTCTGGTACAAGTGCCATGTATCAGTTGGTGAGATGTGATTCTTTTTCTTTGTATATTCTGTCTGCAAAATACGTTCTTGTTTTGCTTATGCTTATTTGTTCCATATCCATTGGTTAAGAACTTAATGTGAGGTAGTTCAGTTGCATCTATTTTCACAAAATTCTGGTGAAGATGGCAGCATGTCAAGATAAGTGAAGATCTTGGGGCATGTTAAACTAGTAATATATGGGGATTTTGTCCTTTGGGACTTGTAGCAAATGCCCTTTATTCAGACATCACTCTGAGCATCTTGTTTGGACTTCCTTTGAAACTAACTTTGCAGCAAAGAGATAGAGTAACAAAAGATTTTCTTTTATCAAAATATTGGGAAAACAGAAGTTTGTTGATGACTCTGAAGGAATTGCTCTAAACTGGAATTCTCAACTTTTCATCACTGGAGGTCAGGTAACAAATTGGCAGAATAAAATCTGCTAAAGTTTGTCTATAAAAACTCAGTTGTTTTAGGATCATACAGCAAACATTACTGGGTTGGACTAATGGTAAAATCGGCAGGTGGAGGTTGTGAAGGAGGGCCAAAGTAGGAAAGTTGCACCGGAGATGTATGTGAGCAGCTGTGCATGGTCTTGAGAATGACATCAACCAATGTTGCCCGAAAGGTAAGCCAGTAGTGCTGATGAATGACTACAAATTGAGCATTGTTGAAGAAAAGAATCATTTTTACTTTGTTGAATTTTATGATTCTGTTGGTACATTGGAACAAGCATTTTGATGGAAATGCTTAGGTCATGGAACAGTGATGGTGAAATTGTGTTGTTATCCGGGAAGTCGTTTAGCCTTATTCTCAGGTATGGTGAACACCCACAAACATCCTGTGTGGTATGTTGCCTGCTGTAATGTGTTGCTGCATAGTTTGTGGTCCTTTACAAGGTAATAGTTGATGATTTTTTCTTTTTTATTTTTATTTTATGTCTACTTTTAATTTTATTATGAAACTAGGGATGTTTATTGCCACATGTCTACACCAATCTCAATCAACAGAAAAAAGAGATACTGGATTCTGCATTTCAATTTATGGAGTGTACATGTCAAAATTGTTCATTATGTGAGAACTATATATTCTAACACCTCTTTGCTATTTTGTCAGTGGCTCAGGTGATCCACAAAGTTTAGATTGGTTTTGTCCGCTGACGCCTGAGTATTCCAAGGAGAATTTCATACATTGCTTCACCTAGGAAAACAAGAAGTAAATTTCAGACATGATAAAAGTAAACTCTTTTTTTTTTTAACGTGAAAATGTGAAATTATTGAAGCTTTTGAATAAAGCAAAATACTATGATGGTTCATATTATTTTTTTTCTAGATCTCACGTTTGATTTGTATGGATCCTCAAATAACACTGACACAAGCTTATCGAGAAAACAATCATAAAATTTGATTCCAAGTATTAAGTTCAAAGATTTACTTTACTCGATAGCTTTTTCTATGTTGATAATCCTGATCAAGTAGTGACGAATGGCCGACATGTTGTTGTGGAGATTCGTTCCTGATGATCCTCTTAACATGTAATAGTTGGACAAGTGAATAAGGGGATGGGCACGCGATGCACCCCTGGCGTTGTGAAATGACGAATGTGCCCTCCTCCTTCGACCCGGCCTCGGCACCGATGATGGCATTCCTGTTATTTTCTGTCTCTAGCAGGGACAGTCGCTCATACCGGCATGGAGTCTAACAAGATGCGCGAGAGGCCGTGTCGTCCTCAGAAGGCAACCACCGCCGCGACCGCTCCCCTCCCCCCACCCCC
>LVTN01001122.1:28765-56518 GCA_001649415.1 Musa itinerans
AGCAGGAGCGGCGAGCAGCGGGAGGCGCGAGCGGCGACAGAGGCAGCGTTTGTGAGTAGCGACAGCGGCGAGCAACGACAGCAGGAGCGGCGAGCAGCGGGAGGCGCGAGCGGCGACAGAGGCAGCATTTGCAAGCAGCGACAGCGGCGAGCAGCGAGATCGGGATCGGGAGCGGCAGCAATAGCAGGTTAGGGTTGGGTAAGGGTTATATCGGTTTAGTTGGTTCGATTGAACCAACTAACCAACCGAACCAAGACTGAACCAGACCTAAAATCCTGGTTCGGTCGCCTTGGTTTACCCAAGCGCTCGCCCGAAGCGCCCAACGCCCAGGCGGCGCTTGTTTGAAGCGCGCCGCCTGGGAGATTAGCGAGGCGCTCGGGCCTCGCCTCGCCTCGCTTGAGTGCCTAAGCGAGCGCCCGAGCGCCTTTTTCAATCACTGGTACCACCGCCAGTACTGGGTTGTACCATCGCCTGTAGACTGACACGATCGCCTGACAGAGACTCGGAGATCGGGCTCTGGCGGTACTACCACTTGTCAGCATTAATTGCCAGCGGTACCACCTCCCAGACCACCTAGGAGGCCGAGCCTCGGGCGGTACCATAGCCTAACGTGGCTCCAAGTGGCTGAATGGGCCATCCAACCGGCCCAATTCAGCTTTGTTAAGGGCCCATTTGGCCTCTAATTGAGTTAGTAGGATTTCTCTAATAACTAACTCAAATTAAAGTCCTAACTGTGATAGTTAAAGCTAAAACAATTACGATACAAGTAATCTAAGTTGTTCGACACGTCAATTGTTCAACCGAACTCTCGGTGAACTTCCGACGAACTCCTAACGATCTTCCGACGAGCTTTCGGCGAACTTCCGACGAGCTTTCATTGCATCGTCCGATCCTTCGGTGTATCCCCCGATTCATCTGGCCCGATGCTCGATCATTGACTCTGGCCCAACTTCTATTCTTCTTTAATCGTTTTGCCTTTCTCATGATCGTAGTTAGTCTTGTATCACTTATCTCAACACATGGATTAGATTTTTAATTCACCAATTGATTTCATCATCAAAATCCGAGATTCAACAATCTCTCCCTTTTGATGATGACAACCAATTAACGACGGAGTTGATCTTAACTCTTCCTATCTATATGCCATATTGAGATATGACAAACTTGAATTCAAAAGGAATCAAAACCCTTGAATTCAAGTTAAACAATTTCGATCGTAGTGCAATACATCAAAATTTCATACATGTGCATTATCATAGTTTCAAGTCATCAAAATATAACATGTACAATTTCATCACGTCATGCATGATAATAAATTACTTTGGGCATAACCTACATGATACTAACGCATTCATCACTTTATGCATGATACCAAATTTAACATACATGATACTAAAGCATTGTTTAACCATTTATCACTTCATGCATGATACCACATTCAACATCATTTTGGCATGATTTCAAACATTAACCATTATCATTTCATGCATGATACCACATTCAACTATTCATCATTTAGGCATAATATCACATTCAATATGATTTTGGCATGATTCCAAACATTCATTATTTCTCTCCCTTTGTCATCAACAAAAAGGAGAATCATTCAACAAAAAGGAGAACCATTTATGTAAGTATTTTAAACTATTCAAGTAAGTTTTACACCAAATTATGCAAGCTAGCAAATTTGTGAAATGAGAAGTTAAGCAAAAACTTTGCACGATAACTACTTTTGTTTCTTGAAATGAGCAAGCTAGCATTTTGTTTTAGATGTACAAGCACTTTTTGGTTCTTTCTCGAGATGTGTAAGTTTCTTTCTTCCTTTTGTCATAAAAATAAAAAGAAGAGGAAGAAGAAAAATGGAGGAATTTATTCATCACAAGAAAAATCAAGTTATAAGAGCCAAATCCATGAAAGATCAAGGATTTGAACTAAATCAAATCCATGAAAAAATAAGTTTCATTGAATCAAGCTTTTACTTTCTCAAAGAGAAATGATTCATCATAAAAGATCAAAATATGCATACTAGAAATTTATAATCAAATCCTATTCTTGTAAATGGAAGGAAGAAGGATTCATAGGAATTGATTATTGCATAAAAGATCAAGTATGTCGAAAGTCTATGAATAAAAACTCTTCTTTAATGAATTGCAAGAAGAAGGAATGAAGGAAACGATCTCGATTTAAAAAGAAAACTCAAGTTACGAAAAATCGAGAAATCCGAAAAATGTGTAAAGGAATTCATGCATTCGGAAGATTTAACATGCTTAATTCTCTTCTAATAAAATCAAATTGTTCATCTTTTAAAGGTTTTGTGAAAATATCAACTAATTGATGTTTTGTATCAATAAATTCTAAATATATATCATGGTTATTAACATGATCTCTTATATAAAATGATGCCTAATTCTTAAGTGTTGCATGCATCATAATATTATCACGACGTGTATTATAATATTGAAAAGCACATAATGTCAAAAAGTACATCATAGAGTGTAAGGATAAGAAGTACAGCATATCAAGGAGTATCACACATCAGGGTACTTTTGAGTTTTCTCCTTCATCAACAAAAAGAAGGGATAAATAAATAAGCTATTCAGGTGGTGGTAAACCAAAAATGCCTAAATAGAGTATTAAACTGCGTATTAAAAGTATCAAGTTGTCGATTAATTTGCTGCATCTCAGTTAAGATTTGATCTTGATGTAGTTCAATTCGATCCAGTCGAGTCACTATGGAATCGACAAATGAGGAGGGTGTTGACTCCGTTAAAGGTGTTGCTTCGAAGAGACTAGTAGGAGGAGATTGACTTCCCCAATATATAGGTATTTTTGGTTCTGGTTTAGGTGAGGGAGGATTAGTTCTTCTAGGTAATCTAGTCCAAATACAATTTCTTATTATACATCTTAATCTTCTTAATATATTTCTATTGATGTCATTAAATCTATCTAGTTTTATAGTTTCTTCATCTGGTGGAATAACTATGTCATGTGCATGTATTAGTCTAGTAATCAAGCCACCGTATGGATGGATTATATTTTTTGTTGATAGTTCAATCATGTTTTGCCGTATCAGATATCCAAAACAGTTATCATGTTTTACCATAATCCAATACATTGTTCCTAATTCCATTTGACTAACTTCATCATGATGTATTGTTTCGTAAGTAGAATACTTATTATGATGTGACGAAGCAACTTTGTGTTGAAAGGTAGCAAATGTTCATAACTTTTTGGAACGATAGACAAATTTTGGGTTTCCAAAGATAGTACCTAAAACCTCAGAATATGTAATCCCAATCGATTATGTCTCATTGTCCTCTAAAATAGTAACATCTTCTTTTCTCAGGAATTCCTTTAAGGTTGCAAATTACGTTATCCGTAATGAGTATATAATACTTTAAGAGATAAGTGGACACCCTATCATGTTCATCCACATGCAAGTTATTGTAAAACAATCGAACAAGTCTAGGATAAATGGTTAACTAATTTGAACAATTGGAAGGACATCTAAGTTAGCGAACCATTGGATTGGTTCCAAATCACTCAATTCTTCTAGATCAACATATTTTCCCTTATGTACACTTCTAGACTCAAAGGTTGAGAATTTAAGGATATGTTGAAGGGAATTAAAGAGTATAGAATCAAAGGTTTCATTTAATCTCCTCTTTCTTTTGTCCCTTGAGGATATTCTAGGTGCTATGAAACTATATATATATATTAACAATGAGAGAGCTACATATAAGAAGCAAGATCAATTAATGTACTGAGAGAAAAGTTTTAAGTATTACCTTTGTAGTGATCTCCAAGAGGGTTGAGATTGATCCTTAGATTTGTAGAAGAGAAGGGTTTTCTTGGGTTTCTAGAGGAAGAGCAAGGAGAATGAGAAATGGAGAAAGGTTCAGTGGTGTGGAGGAGAGGTGGAGGAAGGTTCGGGGGCGGTTCTACCGTCGGCCCTAAAAGTTCTTTTATAGGGCACGGTTTCGGGAGGTGGTACCGCCAGCTGGGCGGTGCTACTGCCTATGGGCAGTGTGGTCTAGCGGTGCTACCGCTGATGCACTGCCTTTTAGCTCATTTTCAAGTTTCAATTTTATCTTTCAACCATTCAAGCTTCAACATTTGACCTTTAACAACCCAGTAGCCATATTTAACATTTTAGTGGTGCTAACATTTAACATTTAAATCAATATCCAATAATATTCAAGCTAATGATTAAGCGGATGATACCAATCCTATATTTAGCATTCAAGTCATCACTTTTTGCTTATTGAAAGTGCAAGCTTCACAACACTTTTGAGATGTGCAGGTCAACAATTTTTTGTCCTTGTACATCAATGATTCAATCATATCATGAGATATATAAATACAAAAAAATTTATAATACAATTCAAGCCATAGACATCAAGAAGTCTAGTGATATATCATGGTTTATTTGGATAAATCCTTTCCTTAGTCAATAAGGGGCAGAATCGTAGGAAAATGATTAATGAAAAACTTAGAAATAAATTAAAAAAATATCAAGTGAAAGAATTAAGGTTTGTTTGGATAAATGTTCTCGAGAATTAAGAAAATTGTTTTATGGATGGTACATCTCAAGTTGTAAACACCGATATATCATCTAATATGAAAACAAATCCAAAGTCATTATCAAAATAACTTTTTGAGAAATCCAATGAAAGCAATGTAGATAGTTTCCTATAAGATTAAAAATAGCTAAGGTTCTTTAGCTTAATTCGATTTTATAGTTAGTATGCTCTAGCATTCCATACACAAACAATGCATCATGATTTAAAACCAAAAGATAATATTTATTACAAAAATCATCAAAATTAAAAGTATAACACATAATTCCAAAACATAAGATGTTAAATCATCATTACTTGAAATCCTCATGCATAATATAAAATCATCAAGTATGATTTCATAAAGCATCTTTAATTAAAATCATTTTGTTTTGACTAGTAAGCTTTATGAAATATGTTGGATCTCCGGTCATAAACCTTGAGCATTCATAATCAAAATTTTATTTTTGCTCCTAGCCAGTGATTATAAACATATCTACAAGAAATGAGGTTTTCTTTTAGGTACCTATTTAATTTTGAGTCCCTTATAAATAGATCTACCTATTATTGAGTAATTTATGGTTTTTTTAGGAATCCAAACTAATTTGTGTTGATTATACCTTTTAAATGGACATTTGTAAGTAAAATGACTATATTTTTCACAAAAATTACATTTTTCCCTATGTGAGACATGTAATGTAGGTCCTTTAAAGAAGATAGTTAGTTTTTGTTGAGTGTTACTCACAAAGTCAATTCCTTTCTTTCTATGAACATGACTCTTATTAGCAAGGATCATGTTTAGATATTTATTACCTATTTAAAATTTTTCTAATATTTCTTGTAGTAAAATATTTTCTTTCTGAAGTAAATCTATCTCTTCACACTTAGTGCAAGAAGCTAACATACTATCATCATGCTCTTTTTTTAATTTATCAAATTCACTAACAAGAGAAGCATAATCCTTTTTCAATAATTTATATTTTTTACCAACTAATTTACATTCATCAAACAAATCATGAAAAGCATTTAATAATTCATCAAAAGATAAATGAGCTTCGATCGAGTCATTTACCTCGTCGCCAAATGTCATTAATGCGTAGTTAGCAACTTCTTCTTTGTTGGTTGACTCTTCGTCTTCGGATGCACTTGAGTCATCCCAAGTAGCTTTGAGCGCTTTCTTTTTCTTTGGTAGCTTTTTCTTCACTTGGGGATATTTATTTTTGAAGTGCCCCGACTTCTTGCATTCATAGTATATTATTTGGTCCTTTTTTAGTTTACTTTTGTTCTTAGTGTCTTGTTTTGTTTTGTTTCTTTTAAAAAAATTTTAAACCTTCTTGTAAGAAGTGCCAAGTTATCATCATCATCATCGTCATCACTTGAGTTTTTATCCAAGTGGCATTCTTTGGTTTTAAGTGTCATGTTCTTCCTGTTCTTTGGAAGGTTGTTCTCAAGTTCATCATGTGCTATACACGTCATCTCATAGTTCATCAAGAACCCGATAAGTTCTTCAAGCGGAAAGTTATTTAGGTCCTTTGCTTCTTGTATTGCCATTATTTTAGGATCCTAACTTTTAGAAGAGATCTTAATATCATGTTAACAAGTTCAAAATCAGAAAAACTTTTACTAAATGCTTTCAGACCATTGACGACATCCGTAAAATGGGTGTACATGTCTCCAAAGGTCTCGTTTGGTTTCATACGAAACAACTCATAGCTATGAACCAAAAGATTAATTTTTGACTCTTTAACCCTATTTGTGCCTTCGTGTGTGATTTCGAGTGTGTGCCAAATGTCATGTACAGTTTCACATATAAAAATCTGATTAAATTCGTTTTTATCAAGAGCACAAAACAAAGTGTTCATCGCTTTAACAGTCAATAAGAAAGTCTTATTTTCCAAATCATTCTATTCGTTCATTAGTTTGGAAGACCTCTTAAAATCACTTTCAACAATGTTCCACATTTCGAAATCCATAGGAAGCAAGAAAATTCTCATTCTAGTTTTCCAATTTGTGTAGTCCGTCCCATTGAACATAGGAGGACGAGTGATAGAAAGACCCTCTTGATTGCTGGCAAAAGCCATCTCTTTTAGGTTTTAAACCAAATAGTAAGGTTCGCCGTACCGTACCGTATCGGCGTTTCGACCCGGGCTCGGTACGGTACGGTACCGGTGTACCGAGCGGTACATCAGGGCGTACCGAGTGGTACACCAGGGCGTATCGAGCGGTACACCAGGGCGTACCGAGCGGTAAACCCTGGTGTACCGAACAATTATATATATATTTTTTTCATTACTGTAGCATTGCTACAGTATATTACTGTAGCAGTGTAGTAGTGTTACAGTGATTCACTGTAGCACTGTAGCGGTACCGGACGATCCACGTACCGGTATGTACCACCCGTACCGGGCGGTATCATTCGGTACTGCATACCTTGCCAAATAGAGAGTAATCTTACTCTGATACCAACTATTAGGATTAAGTCGGCACTAAAGAGGGGGGTGTGTGAATTAGTGCTTACGATAAAAATTTCATCAATGATTTTGAAAAGCTTGATTCGATGAAACCCGTATCGAAAATAATATCGAAAGTGTGTTTTACTTAAAGCAAATGTAATAAGCAATTAAAACAAAGAACAACAGTAATGAAGAACAAAAGGAGAGTGCACACCAAATTTATAGTTGTTTGGTCGTCGTGACCTACATCCACTCTCGATTCCTCTTCCGTTAAGGCCACCGACGTCCACTAACGATCTTCCTTCAATGCGCGAAGACCAACCACCCTCTTACAATACTTTCTCCTTTTTACATATTTAGGAGACAACCTTTTACAAGCCTCATACCTCTCTTAGATTGATCACAAAGCTAAAGAAGGACACTTAGCACTTTTTCAACACTTTCACACCCCAAAATCTCAAGACTTTTGTTCACACTTTCGTGCTCTTTCATGCTGGAAAGAGTGGGGTATTTATAAGCCCCAATGACTTCAAAAATAGAGCCAAAAAGTGTCTTATCTCGGGTTTTCGGGGTACTGGCGGTACCACCGCCTAGTCTGGGCGGTATGACCGCTTGACAGAGCCTCGGAGATCGGGCTCTGGCGGTACCATCGCCTGGCAGCATTAACTGTCGGCGGTACCATTGCCTAGACCACTTGGGAGGTCGAGCCTCAAGCGATACCATCGTCTAGTCTGGGCGGTGCCATTGCCTGACGTGGCTCCAAGTGGCTGAATGGGCCATCCAACCGACCCAATTCAGCCCTATTAAGGGCCCAGTTGACCCCTAATTGAGTTGTCTGGCATGTCAATTGCTTAATCGAATTCTCGGTGAACTTTCGGCGAGCTTTTGGCGAACTTCGGGCGAGCTTTCACTGCATCGTTTGATTCTTCGGTGTATCCCTCGATTCAATATCCGTTGCTCGATCATTGACTCTGGCCCAACTTCGATTCTTCTTTAATTGTTTTGCCTCTCTCACGATCGTAGTTAGTCCTGTATCACTTATCTCAACACATGTAAGCAGGTGTGCATGATTGTCAAGAAAATATTCTGTGTTTTGAGTGAATAATTTGCTCTGTTCCCCCTTTTTGTTATATTTTGTTTCTTTGCAAGCCTATTTTGGCATTTTCTTTGAGATATTTGTTGTGCCATTTGAATCTCTTGCTTCCCAATCAACCAACAAAGTTTATCTTGATTACTGGCAATGAGTATATTTCATGTGCAAATCTGACTTGGTTTGTCCATTTTATGGTGCACGTGCATTTTCATCTTGGGTTTGTTTCCTGCCTATTCAGGACAAGAACAACTGAAGGAAAATAAAAGGCCCTTTTTGGAGTTCTTAGGGATGTACATCTCATGCATCTATAACAAACATGAAGCTACTTTGTGCAAGAGTAAAATCAACCAATTTGGCTTGCAATGAGGAGCTGCATAATATGTGTAAAATTCAGTTTTTTGACATCTTACCTTGCATAAATAATCAGAGTTGGTTAGAGTTAATTGAAAGTTTATGCTGCTATTGCCATTTATACCTATTTATTTATGAAACTCTGCCCTCTGCTTGTAATTTTTCTTAGGATCTCAAGGAACCAGCAAGAAGCCTCAGGTGAAATTACATTTGAAGAATCGTTGGAAGCTAAAACTCAAACGACTAAGAGGCAAAGGCAAGTTTTTTAACCAAACCTAACAGTGCAACCAGTTAATTGATGTCAGTCCTTATGCATTAAATCAACTTCAGAACAACTGGTTTATTATTTTTTTTGGTGCAAACTTTACTGTAGTCTCAGACAATAAGAAAGACATCCATCCTGAACTAGTTAGTTGTATGTGTTTACATTCCTTTAAAAAATGAAAAGAAAAAAGAAAAAGTGGAAGCCGAACCAGCTAACTCACCTGGAACAAAGTAGTTATGAGGAACAATTGAACAATTGATTTTTTCTAGATCTAGACAAAGAAAGACTTGGATGGCTGAATAATGCCTGGTTATTTAGGTTTTAACATTACTTATTGACTTTTTCTGATTCCTTTCTCTAGTTGGCCTATTACTTGCCAATGCATGTGCCTGTAGCAGTTAAAATAACAAGAATATTAATCAAGTGGGTTTAAGGTTTTAATGAACTAATGATTCTACACGAGGGTGGAGGATGAATTTTTTCCTCAACTAGTATTCTAGTGTGTAGGTCAATGTGCTAAATCTGACTG
Organism: Musa itinerans; assembly: GCA_001649415.1. Lineage (NCBI taxonomy): Eukaryota > Viridiplantae > Streptophyta > Magnoliopsida > Zingiberales > Musaceae > Musa > Musa itinerans. Next base: position 38,016 of record LVTN01001122.1, read on the forward strand.
CATTTTATTTGGCTTCCTCTTTTCAAGTGTGAATTTTTATCTTGTTTTTGCAATATGCTTTAAAAACATTTTCCAAGTTTTTAATGAAAATATTTGTGAAAAAATAACTGCTCACAAATTTACAAAGTGTTCTTTTAAAACAAAAATTTGTGCTGGCTGTTATGTAGGTTTTTAAAAGCAAAAGAAAATCTTCCAAACTATCAACTTTGTGCACTGGTGGATGCTATGGTCGAATGATTGCGCCAAGGAAAATTGCTTCTAAATCTCTGATTGTCTCGTGCTTAGGTATCAGTACAGGTAAGCTGTTCGTCTTTTCTTGGTCCTGGGTTTTTGGATGCCTGAGACAATTTCAGGTGATTTCTAACTTTCACGGCCGTAAGCACTGCCAGGAAGAACTCTGTATGGTCCTCACTTCCTTTTACATAGCAGCATAATACATAACTCTGGATACTATTTAACATGCTTGACGGGTTGCAGCTACATTGTCATTATCCAGTATAAATTCTGTTTGCAGGCATTCATTGTTTATGCAGTGTCATCTGCAGGACAGATTTGGGGTTTGATTAATGTTGACCTAGGTATTGCAAGGTATTGGAAAAAAAGAAAGATTAAATATTAAGGTTAATTAAATTATAGTAAGCCAACACTAAATTAAGGTTAATTAAATTGTAATCTCTTACTTAAGGATGGGGCCAATACCATTATTGTCAGAATTAGGCCGCTAAAAATAATTAGGGTAATTTAATCTAGAAATTCCTCTACTAATTGGTCTTAATAGGAAGTTTAGCTAGGGATGTCCCCCTTTTTTTTTTTCCATAAATGAATGAATATATTTTTGATCTTTTGGTTTTATTGTATGATTTATCAAACCGAAGGAGCGAATCGGATTAGTCTAATTTAAGCTTCTCTCCTTTCTTCTATCATCCCCCTCCTTTCATCTTCTTTAAGTCATTTTTTGTCATATTTTAGTCATCTGAGGAGGAGAAAAAGTCTTTGGATTAATCTAAACAAATCTATTGATTTAAGATTTTAAAAAAAAAATAAATTAAAGTGAATTTATAGAAAAAGGTACTCGGGGTAATTTCTCAATATGAACAAATTAGTGAGTATGTTTTTGATAAATTATCTAAAAATAATTAGTACATAATGAAATGTTCAGAACTAGTAAACTAAATTAGTGATATTTTTTATTTATCGTAAAAGACTTTGACGGTTATCTTTAATATCAACTAACCTAGCCAGTAAAAGCTTTGATGGTTATCATAAAAGCTTTATTATTTATTTATTTTTCTAAAAAATAATAATAATAAAAATAATAAAATTATACTTTGTAAAGCTCGGCTCGATATGGAGTCATCGAGTTATTGGAAACAATAAACAAAGGTCCTCCTATCACATCTCAAATACCATCAAAAAGTCTTTCATGGTTGTGGCACCCGAGAGGTCTACGGATCTCGTGCCTACTCTTGCGTGGAAGAAGGAACCCACCTCCCTACCCTGTCTTCGTCTTTCAACATGTCAAACGTGATTGCTATCTGCCAGTAAAAAGAATAATGTATAATATTGCTGATACAAGTTGAGGAGGTGAGTGAATACGCTCGGTGCGGTTTCCTCCGACAGATGAGTGTTCTGCTGCCCGCATGCGAGTCCTGCGAGGGGTTGGGTTTGGTTCACCGGAAAAGAAATCCTTCAATCTTTTATCTTATATAATCAGGCTAATTATATATTATTCATATTATTAATTACTCTTAGCATATTAGTCCATTTAACATAATGTTATTGATTTTTACCAACAGAGAATATAAAAATAAAAAATAAAAAAATATTTTTTATGTTCCGATGATGACAAACAACATTGATGGTGGCAGACAACGATGTTACTAGAGGCTGTAGATAAATGTCGTGGACGATAAAAGTAACAACAAGAGGTGAGGGCTGTTGATGCAGATGTCGAGTAATGCCACTCTGCATCTACGTTAGCGATGTAGTTGCTGAGCGACATTATTCGACGGTTCTTTCATCACTCGATAAGTGTATCGAAGTTGATACAAATACAGAGCAACCATCTTTTTTTATTATCGCTCTCATCATCTACAATAGCCATCTATGACCTTTAGCGACGTCGTTCTTCATCATTATCGTGAAATATTAAAATTAATTTTTTTTATATTTTCATTGATAAAATTGACGATATCGATAAATAGACTTAAATATTTTATTTTCATAATTATAAGAATATCAATATAATTTTTTAAGATATACGGTTCGAAATACTAAAGATAATTAGCCTTATCTAATCCTCTTATCCTCTGTTCATCGGACGCATCACAACTTCTTCTCGTTAATGTGCTTCCGAATTAAGGGTGAGAATAGATAGGATCCGTTGGAGATGGACATTAATTTTTCGTTTGATCATTTGTTTGATGATAAGAACTTTACTTAATATTTTATGGTAAAATTTCATATAAATAGTAAACATTAATGGAAGATTCGTACCTTTTTTTTTAATGTACTTCATTTTATATTAATATCATTAGTATAATTTATGTTCGTACACAAATGCGATTAAGAGTACATTTATATGCCATTTCCTTTTTCTTTTCTTTCTTGGGTGCAGTCAGAACGATCGGTGGTGAGTGGAGACCGTGTCGGCCTTGGAGAGACGCACATGCGATTGGCATGCTCACCTTCCCGCGTTCAGCGCCCATTCCCCCACTAGCGCTGAAGCCCGCAAGACGCGACCTTGCGCTCAAAGGTAGTGGTTTATCCCCTAGATCCACCGAACCCATCAAATCCTTCGTTGAATCTTAGTCTCGGTTTTGTAGAAAAGATCTATCCTTTTTTTCCTCACTTTATGGGCATGTAAAAGATCTTATCTTGGTGTGAGCTCATAAATTTCAGAGTAGCAGAAGAGATTTGCGCGTCTTGGCTTTCATTCTTTTGTACGCGAGAAAGGTGCGAGCTTGGTGTGAAAGGTTGGATCTTTTGGTGGCTTTCGTTCTCGCAGTGGTACGGCCCTCAGGTTAGTGGAAGATATTTTTTGATGGAGGTGGCATGGTTGTTTCTTCTGATGCTGGCTTGTGGATCGAGGGTTGGGGCTGATGGATCGGATCATAGATACAAGGAGGGGGATCATGTTCCTCTTTATGCTAACAAGGTCGGACCTTTCCACAATCCAAGGTGATGCGACCTTTCTTTTCCTCGACTCTGTTGATTTTTGAGTACATGTTCATGTCCAGTAGTTGTTGGTCACTTGGGGTGGTCTCTTTTACCCTTTTTTGTTGCATCACTCATGCCAGTTAGATCTTTGTACCAATCTTGTGCTTTGAATGTAGTTAGTGATGTTGGTTGTTTAATGTATATTGTTTGCTATTAAGATCGGTTTTATGTTCTATAATGCTTGGTTTTCATCAGATTTGCTCCATCATTGTTGTTGTATTGCTGCAGAGGTTGAAGTATATAAAAGCTTGATGAATCCTGCTTTTCTTCTGCTTCATGTTATGTAGGCTCCATCACCATTAAGGTGTTGTTGCATTGCCCTTTGAGCATTGTACATATGGTTTTGGAGCCTATATGATCACCCAAGGGGCAGCAATTCTATGACATTTGTACTTCTTTTAAGATTCAGTATCAATGTTTTCTTTGAATCGTTTTAATGTCTTCTGAGTCTGACAGTTTCTTTTGGGGTTTGCAGTGAGACATATAGGTTCTATGACTTGCCATTCTGTTCACCAGGTTTGCTGGCTGTTAAGCAGAGATTTTGTTTGCAACAGTAGTTCTTGCTTTGTTGATGTGTTAATTCCCCTTTGTCAATTTTAATCACAGGCCATGTGACCGAGAAAAAGGAAGCTCTGGGAGAAGTTCTAAATGGTGATCGTTTGGTTGATGCACCATATGAGGTGAATTTCCGTGAGGAGAAACAGGCCAAATCTCTTTGTAAGAGAACTTTGTCAGAAGGAGATGTAGGCAAACTCAGAGATGCTGTATCAAAGGACTACTACTTTCAGATGTACTATGATGATCTGCCTTTATGGGGATTCTTGGGCAGGATCGAGAAAAATAAGCTTGACTCAAGCGAGTCCAAGTACTTGCTCTTTTTACACATTCACTTTGAAATCCTTTACAATGATGACCGTGTGATAGAAATTAATGTGCAAACTGATCCAAATTTGTCTGTCGATATCACGGATGATAAGGAAGTTGACGTTGAGTTCTCGTATTCCGTCTCATGGAAGAAAACTGAGATTCCTTTTGAGAAGAGAATGGAGAAGTACTCAAAGACTTCGTTCATGCCTCATCATTTGGAGATTCACTGGTTCTCTATAATTAACTCATGCATGACGGTCCTCCTTTTGACTGGGTTCCTTGCTACAATATTCATGCGTGTGCTCAAAAATGATTTTGTCAAGTGAGAATTAAATATTTAATATTTGTATCTTTTGAGTCATATTACCTAGATATTTTTATTACTGCCTGTGATTGATTTTGCACCATTGCCAAAGATATTCCCACGATGAAGAAAACGTCGAGGACCAAGAGGAGACTGGATGGAAGTATATTCATGGAGACGTATTCCGATTTCCAAAGAACAAATCTTTGTTTTCAGCTGTTATTGGATCTGGAACTCAGCTCCTTGCACTGTAAGAATTCATACTGTGTTTTTGAGATTTTGTCTCTGATGTCATCTAACTCTTTGTTGTATATGATAGTACGATATTCATCTTTCTCCTTGCACTTGTTGGTGTATTTTATCCGTACAATCGGGGAGCTTTATTCACAGCACTTGTTGTAATCTACGCTCTTACTTCTGGCATTGCTGGTTATACAGCAACCTCTTTCTACATACAGCTAGAAGGGACTAACTGGGTATGAGATTAATCACTCAAGGAAAACAATTCTTTACTTTTAAGTACATTTCTGAATGTATGGTTTCATTTTTACCATTTTAAATTGCAGGTGAGGAATTTATTGTTGACCGGTTGCTTATTTTGTGGACCTCTGTTCTTGACCTTCTGCTTCCTAAACACTGTTGCTATAGTGTATAGTGCTACTGCAGCCTTGCCATTTGGCACTATACTTGTGATTCTCCTAATATGGGCACTTGTGACTTCTCCTTTGCTTGTGTTGGGTGGTGTTGCTGGTAAAAACAGTACGACAGAGTTCCAAGCTCCGTGTCGTACCACAAAGTATCCGAGAGAAATACCTCAATTGCCATGGTACCGGGGCACCATACCTCAGATGGTGATGGCAGGGTTCCTTCCGTTTAGTGCTATTTATATTGAACTTTACTATATATTTGCCAGTGTGTGGGGCCATAAAATCTATACAATATACAGCATCCTTTTCATTGTCTTTATCATTCTCATTATTGTCACAGCATTCATCACTGTGGCTTTGACATACTTTCAACTTGCTGCCGAGGATCATGAGTGGTGGTGGAGGTAAAGCTTGTGTCCTTTTCTGCTCCACTAGATTCTAAATGATAGGGTCCTTTTTGTTTTGAAGTGGGAAATTATTCTGTAGTTGCAATTTGACCGTTATTTTCTTGATAGAAACACATCTGGCATACATTTTTTTCTGGCAGCCTCCTACAAGTGCATAAATGTGTTCTAGATGCAATTATCCTTTTTTGTCTTATATCCAGTTGGATTTAAATAGGATTTAATCATTGTGTAGGCTAGATGTTGCTGTCAAAGTTCTCAAGAGAGTAGTTGATCTTATTTTCATTTGGTAACATTGAAAGCTTATTATAAGAATTTCCATGACAATTAATAATTTGTCTGTGGTAACAAAACAAACTTTTTCATTCATCCTTAATCTGATTAGTATATGATCTTGTAGTCATCTTGGTTAAGACTCACTTTGTCCTCATAATAAAGATGACATGTCTTGACTTGTGCCTAATGCTTTATAGAAACAAATTACCTATAAGATCATGTATATCTTTGGACTAGCCATGTGCTTCAAAAGCCGTAGTTCCTTTCATATACTATCTATTTTTCAGACTCATTTAGTTTAGTTGATTATATTGGAATTGTATGATGTTTCTGCTAGTCTCGGGGTAGAATAAAATAGGTCACTACTGATCGAAAATGGATCTCAAGTTTATTTAGTTTTTATATGAAATGTTTCATTCTATAAAACATTTTGACCAATCTTCACAGGCTGCTCTGTGCTAATAAAGCATCATTTTGTGTTTCATCTGGACAAGTCGAAGCGGAAGTGTGATCCCAAAATCAAGAAATAGCTCATATATTTTGTGTTTCATGCAGATCTGTTCTTTGTGGAGGCTCAACTGGCATATTCATCTTGTTCTACTGCATATATTACTATCGCGCAAGATCGGATATGTCGGGTTTCATGCAAACATCGTTTTTCTTCGGCTACATGTCTTGTATCTGCTATGGATTCTTCCTTATGTTGGGGACCATAGGCTTCTGTGCGTCTTTACTGTTTGTGCGGCACATATATCAGTCGATCAAGTGTGAGTAGATCATGTTTTGCCCCAACACAGGTCATGAGAAACTAGATGTTAGTGACATCAGTCTTATGTAGTGCGTTTCTGTATCTTCTATTTATGTTTCAAGAGCTCAATGCCTTGTCAAAGTCTGAGAGGTGAAAGCATCATTATGGCTGGCTTATGTACTATGGAAATTTGGTTGTTAGTGCTTGTTCAAGTTCACCTCTGGCTATCAAACTATTTGGAATGCTAAAATAGACTGCAACATAATGGTGAACATATCACATATTAATTGCTCCAGCATCATTTTGGTACATCCTATGTTAATGGCTCATAAATTGTATATGGTAAATATTATGAGAATAGTTGATTATAATCAATTCACAATCAGTAATACCAGTCAATAAACCATGAACAATAATGCTAAAAAAATAATATATTTCCTTTTATAGGTTTGTTCTCATTTGACATATGGTTTGAATTCCAAGCTCTACCAAGAACATGGAGAGGTAAAGCCACCAGTGCTGGTTGGCCGAAAATGGCAGCTGCATTAGACCATGGACAGAATCTGTTTATCTTTAACTCACAAAACCCTAACTCATGTAGACTGAAAGAACAGACTGTCTAACTGACGTTTGCAATGTTGAGATATAACAGTGAAATGCTGCAAATCCATCAATGATGAACTGCTACGATAGCGAGTTTTACAAAATACAAAACCTAGTATTGAAGCAAAAAATGCTGATCCAACCAAGCAGACAAACCTCAACAGTATCCAACATGCAACAGACGCATCTTTTTCTTCAATTTGTACAAAAATATCGAATGTTACAAACTAACATCCAACATACATGAATCCTAGCCTAGCGAGAAGAGCAGATTCGATGAAGGTGCTGAGGAGTTTCGAGATCAGGGATTCGTGTGCAATCCACTCGCCACCAAAAACAACACCAGACTAAGTTTCCAACACTAGCTAGTATCGTCGTCAGGGGAATTGCTGACGGTTGTATGTATCCTCATGCACAAAAACAGGAGTTGCCTGAGCTGGGACCTGAGGATGCCCCATTGCAATGCCTTCATTTTGCTGTGGATCCCAAGCTTGTGCAGTCTTTGATAACAAGGCAACATAGTAAATTATGCCAAGAGCAACACTTGCAAGGGACAGCACTGCCCCTCCCGAGAACACTCCGGGCTTAACAACATAGCAGTCGTTGCCGCCAAAGTACTTCCTTTCTTTACCCCGTTGGTCGTTTAAGGCAGCACCCGTTAATAACAAAAGGAAGGCTATTATGAAAGACACCCTGCATCATCACATAGTCCTTGCGATAAAAAAAACTCTCGAAATTGAACTCAAAATTAGACAAGCATTAAGAGGCAAATCAAGCATATAACATTAGGCAGTGTTTAAATGGTTCTTTTAGGTTCGGATTCAATCACCAAACAATAGTGATCAAGATGAACAAGCATTAAGAAAAAGAGCTAGGAAAACATATGCTTTGTCATTCACAGACCACTTTGCCAAATTTATCAAGTGAACAACAACCTCAAGTGATCAAGAACGATGAATCATGATGAAGGAACAAAGTAGATTAATGTTAGTGTTTGCTGATGCTCTTATTTGAGAAGATTAATATAGATGTGAAAGTTTTCTCCAAGGATCAGAAAGATCAATTTTGATTTCTCTCTCTCGGACACAATAGAAAAGAAAGCTTTACTAAATGGTAGACAATTTTAAGAAACCAAACAGATCTATATCGACCTATACAACCTTATTTAGAGACTTATTACTACTTGAATGTGTTTGCCTCCTCTTAAGTAATTTAACAAGTGAACTTTTGTCACGAACCATATTTCCAAAAATAATATTACCTCATGATACTAAATTTTGATATAAACACAATTTTGTGATGTACTGTCAAGATGTTGAATCCTCTCATGGTTTATGTTCAAAATGTCTAATGTTGATACCGTGTAAATATGATACAGCAAGTAAACTACACATCTTCCATAGGAGACACATGGAGTTGTTACCTTAGGGAGTATTTTTTGGTAGATGAGAAAGTGTCAATATCCATAATAATAAGTGATAATAGAGGTAGAGGCAAGACAACTACACCCCCCTCACCCCCCACCCTTCCCCCAGTAAAATGTAATCACACTAACAAAAATTAATATGTAAAAACTATATGTGACATATCAGAAAGCATTTCCAAGATTTCAGCACAAAAATGCAACGAACATGGTCGTTTACATTTCTACTACTCCAGAATGAATAATCTCTGCTATACACGATAGACAGCAAATTATATTGTATTTAACAGTGAAAAGATAGTTCAAATCAACTTTAGTGCAGAAACTTACCAGGAAGCAATAAAAGAGATCAACCCTACTGTCCAGTTGGAGCTGGATGGCTGAGAATGCTTCTTGCAACATATGCACCCAGCAACGGTGTTTATTAGTGCCTGGGCAATCATAAGAGCCAATGCCGATATTAGACCTAGAGCTAATGCTGGGCTGTTAGGATATACACATTCACCTCCTGCTGTTGCTTTGACATCAGAAGCCTGCACAGTTGAGAATCAACTGAATCAACATATGGCATTTGACCAAGTAGTACTATTTCTATTGGCATCGCTAAGGTTTCCTCAATGAATTTGCTGCAGCCATCTATAACAAGTTATATGAGAGTGGATTCAAGCAATTCATATAAGAAAATACTGATAACACAGCTATTCATCTAATGGTTCGAGAAAAGTTTAATATATAAAATAGGATAATGATATGAGATCCATCTACTTCGCTGCATCATGAGATATCTAAAATTTAACTGGTGTTAGATTACACTGTTCCTCCTTCCTTTAACCTTAATCAGCAAATCCTCCCAAGATTACTTAAGGTAGCCTTTTCGATCATGATAAGACTTATCAAACCGTAGTAGGTTCCATAGGCTCTCAAGTTGAAATATTAAGCAACATAATGACATAACATCATAATTAAAAGGACAATTGGTACATAAAAAAGTCATTATTACCGATGCCACTATCGATATATGCAACCAGAAAGTGACCAACCAACAGAAACAGCTTAACAAGTAAGATGAGGGCAGAGTTCAAGAATGAAACTATATGCATCTCTAAAGAATTTAAGCAAGATCCAAAGTCCAAATGGAACCATTTGTAAAGGAAATGCTTATGTGTCATTCGATTTTTAACAGGCCGTCCAATTTTTTGAACAGTCAAATACTTATGTGTCGTTCGTAGTGATTATTTTTCCACTAGCTAAAACAGTGACATATGGTTTCCCTAACTTTGATGCTCCAAATCGTTCATCAGCTCTTACAAAAGATGGCATCCATGGCTGTTAATCCAAATGGTCAAAGGTAAAATAAGAAAGCCCTTTATGGATTTCAAGCTTTGATATCATCAAAGTAGCTGCATGTGGTTTAATCAAAGTTCAGGGAATACTTATACAACAGATTCATGATCCTAATGAAATCAAGCAATCCTTACAATATTAACTCCCTCTCTTCTGATTCAAAGATTATTCAACATAAAACTAAAATAAAAACAAGGAACAAAATTTTGTAACACCGGGTAAACAGCTGAGGAAAACATAATCGAAATATATATAAAAGAAAGTCATGTATCCCCGACAATGCAGTATAAAAAGAAAAAAATATTTGCCTAATCTCGATCCCGATCTCGATAAATCAACTTCATCAACATGCTGCTTCATCAGTGAGCTTATCAATTAATCAGTAATACTCCCTTTCCCCCTTTCTCTTTCAAAAGCTTCAAAGCACTTCTTAATCATTCCCTATCTACAGATCCCATCCAACTTCCTTATCAACAAGCTTTAAGGTGCTCTAAATGATTCCTTGTTCAAGAAACCTAGTTTATTCATGTACCACAATAGAAATGTTTGGTCCAATTGCAATCATAAAATGGAGATTTCACAACCAGGAATGTTTAACACTCCTTGAGACCTTTGAACTGTAATACAATTAGGCCGAAGCAGAAGTTGGCCTTCAGGAATAGGACTCGGAAAGCCTCCAAACTCCGGCAGAATCATCAAACCACCAAACTACATCACTGACGAACAAATTAAGTTTCGAAGAAAGGGGAAAACAACAGGAGAAGGTGAGGAAGAAGACGCCATCAAGCATCAAAGAACCCTCTTCTTGAACACAAAACCCCTCCAATACAACAAGAACAAGCCGATAGCCCTCATCGATCGGGCCATTCTTGTCAAGATCCAACTTTGCACACGACAAGGAAACAACAATAGAATCTTGCGAGAAGATTTTGAGGAGACGGAAGCTGGAGACCTTGATCCTGGTGGCCTCGGCGGCGAAGCCGAGCGCGGCGGAGAGGAGCCCCAAAAATCCCACGGCCACGGATACCGCCATCGCTTTCCTCTCCATCGCCCTCGCCCGCCAATCACACTCTTCTCTGTACTACGATCGGAGAGAGAGAGAGAGAGAGAGAGAAGGAATAGAACGCGGAAACGAGTAGCCACTCCTTTTCAGGAACGCTCCGTCTCTCTCTCCTCCACACACGCAGCGGTGAAAAGAGGAAAAAGACAGGGAAATCGAGAACGCCTTATACTGTAGACTGACGACCCACTTCAGTTCGAAGCGTCTTCCTTGCTACGTCTCCATGTGTTAGAGAAGTTAATGCTTAACCGTGGTTCCCAATCTTTAATGGTGGGTGCTTCGAGCTGTATCACAAAGTGGAGATGCTTCCTTACCACTTACCGACATGGTAAGGTTGTCTATGTTGACTTCCTTACCAATTACCCACTCTGAGATGCATGTTGACTGCAGTTCATAACTGTTCCGATGCCGTGAGGATAATATATAGCTACAGTTTTTACAACCGTAAGTAAAAATTTATATATTATTGATAAGGCATACCACCTACGTGGTAGTGATCAGCATGTCAGCACCTCGAGCTTCTGTGCGATAGCGAGCTAGACTCACGTCACTTGGGATTGTATGAGGTGGCATCACCTTGACACGGAATCATCCGTGACAGTATAGGATAGCATCGTATGGTGTGGAATCGTGCAAGACGGTCCACGCCATGCAGAATGCACGGATTGACTGCTCGGGGAATCGACAATCACTAACGAACCCCATGATCGACCCTCGATGATAGGTATAAAAATCGATCTCTTGGCCAATGCTTAGGGGGGTTCTGAACACCAAAATCACCCTCAAATCCATCTTGTTCATACTTAAGCTTTAAAGGGGTTAAGTAGAGAATCTCCCTCCCGACATTAACCTTTTATTATCAGGGAAGCGGCGGAGGCACGAGCTCAAGTCCCACCTCAGGTTGATCTACGAGGTGCTTCCTCTACCCGACCTGGTTCTTCTATCACCACCTAAGACTTCCACTTGGATGACCCTGTGCCTTCGGGATCGAACCATGCCGTGTTGACTCTTTGGCAATGGTATAAAGTTGTATAATATTTTTGACACTAGAGGAAGTGCTGGGAAATCGTAGGTCTGCATCTTATGTGCAACAGAAACCAAAAACAAAATCAGATTTCCCAAAGTTAAGTACTTGATTGTTGTGTGACGATTGGTATGTGAAAAAATCATAAAATCGAAACATATCGTATTAGAAGTGTTACTTGGGGAGATCGTATATCCCGAAAATTTCTAAATCCGATAGAGTGGATAAAGGAGAGCTCACGTACTCCTCTTTAGCAGTGATCCACACAACGTACGTAGCGATGATGCTCCTCAGATCACTGTAAGATCTCTCTCTCTCTCTCTCCATGAGCACTACAAGGCTGACGGAGCCAAGGAGGAGGAGATAAGGCTGAGGAGAATAGGAGGGGCGATCACTAGTAGTTCTAGCCTATGAACCATGAGGCTCATTTAATTTATAGAGGTGCAAACAACTTAACCATTAATAGATCCTATCTAATTGGATATCATCCATAAGATCCAAACTAGGGCTTCACGAATAAATTATATGTTGAAAAATCTAGGGCGACATCACATGCACAGTAGAAGAACAGAAAACAAAATCCTAGAATTCCTGCAGAAAAAGGTTTCTTATTATCGTCAAAAGTTGATATGCAAAAACCTACAAAACTAAAAAACTATGCGTAAGAGAATTACCTAGGGAGATTATATATCTATAATTCCCACAGATCTATGAGATTAGATGAATAAGTTCAAATGCACTCCTCTCTAGGGGTGATCTACACGATAGGGGCTATAAAGACGCCCCTCAAATCACTGCCTAAAACTATTCCTCGTGCATATCACACAATCAAGAAGGGGCTGCCCCTTCTTGTTGTCCACATGTCCCAAATAGAAGTTGTAGTATAAGGAGGAGAGGGAGAGAGGAGAATAGGAGGTGATAGCCAAAAAGAACCTAGCCCATGACTCTTTGATTCCCTCTTATTTATAGAGGTCCCCTATCAACTTACCTTAATGGATTCTGCCATATTGGGTACTGGATCTCCATCCAACTACTCAAGCCTATTAGATTAATGAGTCTCTACCTAATAATCTCTTATTGACTCTTATTGGATCTCATCTATAGGATCCAATAATTTAGGAGCTTATTAGATATCCAATAAAATATGGGCTACAACGGATATCTCATATCTGAACCTCTACTCGTCATAACACTTAATATATGCGTGTGACCCTCTAGGTCGAATATCGAGCTAGCCGTGAGTCATACCTATTAGAACTCTTTCTGACTCAGTGAATTATTATCTCCATAATAATTCACTCGACTTATCGACTATGGACGTTCTAGGCCACTACGTTGTAGTCCCTAAACGATACAAGGGAATCCAATCCATTGGACCTATCTGTCTTTAGTTACCATGTATCTATAGTCCCTCATCCGTCTAATATCCCAGAGACTATATATTGGGCATGATACTATTAGGCCCATATGGTTTCTAATCGAGTCTCGCTGTAATCGGATTTTCCTGGAGAACTCATTATCTCTCAATCCGAATGACCTTGGCTAGAGATTTGTTTGAGCAAGAACACATGGAATATTTCTCTCATGACATCGAGAGCGGATAATCCTCTATCGAGAATCAATAGTTCCCGTAAGGTTGGTTATCACTCCCGATTACCGATTGTGCTAGATTTAAAACTTCTAATCCTACAAGTCCAGCATCAAAGAGTGGAGTACTCATACATGATATCCTTGGTGTCTCAAGTCTAAGGACTAGATATACCATTGGGACTAGGGAATTGCTATTTGACAATAAGGCATCATCAACCATCCAACATTCCAAGAGTGGATCAATCTGTGAACTTATTCTTCAATGAGCACTTGCACTGTATCTCTAGTGTCCCCACATGAGCAGCTATGAGACCAGCTACCTCCATCATATGGATGAGTATATAGTATACCAGTTTGTTTGATTATCTTAATGTCCCTCTCAAGTAACCTGTGACAAAGATTATTTAGGGTTTGTGTTTAAAGGCGAATCAATCTCATTATCATAATCTCATCATGATTCGATTCCCATTATATAGATCCATGAACATCATAATATATATTCATGCAACAAGCAATAAAAAATGATAAAATATCAAATAATATAATAAATAAAAAATATGCGTATCATGTCACACGTGCCATCACTCACATGATTAGCTTGTAGGTGCCTATAACTAGAAATCTCCCACTTGATCTAAAGCTAATCACCTATGTGCCTGATCCCCATCAAACCCTGTGACGCTCAAAGACAATATGAGATAACAGTTATGTTAGTGGATCTGTGATGTTATCTTCAGATGGAACACTTTCCACTACTACATCTCCTCGGGCCATGATCTCTTTGATCAGGTGGAACCTCTTTAGAACGTGCTTAAGACTTTTGATAAGACCTGGGTTCCTTTGCTTGAGCAATTGCCCCTTTATCGCAATATAAGGGAATCGACTCCTCGTTGCCCGACATGACTCCCAGATCTGTGATGAACTTCTTCATTCAAACTCCCTCCTTTGCTGCCTCTACTGTAGCAATGTATTCCACCTCTATGATCGAGTCAGCAATAGTATCCTATTTGGAACTCTTCCAGCATACTGCTCCTCCATTCAAGGTTTACACATACCCCGAATTGACTTGTTGTCATCAACATCGGACTGAAAACTCGAGTTCGTATAGCCCTCAACGCTAAGGCTACTACCTCCATATACTAGTAAAAGATTTTTAATCATTCTCAAGTACTTAATGATACACTTTACTGTTTTTCAATGCTCCAAGCCTAGATCCGCTTGATACCTGCTCGTGACACTTAGAGCATATGCTATATTAGATCTAGTACATAGCATGACATACATGATAGACCTTATCGCTAAGGCATAGGGCATCCTATCAATATTTGCCATTTTTTAATGAATTTTTGGGGATATACTCCTAGAAAACGATATCCTATATCTCATCAGTATGAGACCTCTTTTGAAATTTTCCATGCCAAACCTTTTGACAATGGTGTCTATGTACCTGGATTGAGATAAGCCGAGCATCCTTTTAGATCTATATCTATAGATTCGAATCCCCAAGATATAGGATGCTTCTCCTAAATCCTTCATGAATAAGTGTCTAGATAACCAAGCTTTTACTGTGGATAGCATTCCTACATCATTCCCAATGATCATGATGTCATCCACATATAACACAAAGAAGATGATAACGCTCCAACTTATCCTCTTGTACACACAAGACTCATCTTTGTTCTTAATAAAGTCATAAGATTTGATCGCCTCATTAAATCTTTCCAACTTTGGTAAGCTTGCTTCATTCCATAAATGGACCGAAGCAACCTATACACTTTATTTGGGTTGTCCTTGGACATGAATCACTCAGGCTATATCATATACACCTCATCCTCGAGGTTGCCGTTGAGGAACGCAGTTTTCATTTCCATCTGTCAAATCTCATAATTATAGTGTGCTGCAATAGCCAACAGAATTTGGATAGATTTTAGCATGGCTACGGGTGAGAAGGTTTTGTCAAAGTCAACACATTACCTTTGACGATACCCCTTAGCCACTAGCCTTGCTTTATAGGTCTCCACTTTTCTATCTACTCTTATCTTCTTCTAGAAGATCCACTTGCAACCAATAGGTGTAATATACTCGGGTGCATCAATTAGGTTCCAAACTTTGTTAGAGTATATGGAATCCATTTCAGAATTCATGGCTTCTTATTGCTTCCCGAGTCTATACTCGTAATAGCCTTCTCGTAGGTTTGGGGATCAATATCCATAATATTCTCTCGTCGAATATAACCCACATATCTCTTAGGAGGATGGGATACTCTGTCGGACCTACGTAAAGTTAGAATATGTGTGCTAGGTGCTAGTCATAGGTGCCATGCAAGCCAATCACGTGAGTGATGGCATGTGTGACTTGACATGCAGTCTTTTTGTTTATTATTATACTTTGGCATTTTATCACTTTATATTGCATGTTGCTTGAATATATTATGATGTCTATGGATTTATGCAATGAGAATCGGATCGTGACGAGATCACGATAATGAGACCGATTCGATTCTCTTTTAAATACAGATCCTAAATTATCCTGGTCATAGGTTACTCGAGAGGGATATTGAGATAACTGGACAGACTAGTGTACTATATACCCATCCATATGATAGATATAGTTGGTTTCATAGCTGCTCGTGTGGGGACACTAGGGATACAGTACAGGTGCTCATTGGAGAATGAATTCACTAATTGATCCGCTTATGGAATGCTAGATGTTTGATGATGCCTTATTGTCAAACAACGATTCCATAGTCCTAGTGGTGTATCTGTTGAATCTCGGATTTTGATGATGAAACCAATTAATAAGTATTTATGATTTAATCCGTGTTTTGAGTGACGCAGGATCCTTCGATCAGGATGAACAATTAAAGCAGGAAGAATCATGTTGGGCCGGGGGAAAACATGTTAAAAGATTGGACGTTGAGCCGGAGGATCGGTCGATGTATCGACAAAAGGCTTCGGGCATCAGGCCAAGAAGAGCGGATATTGCACCAAGGATATCGGAGTTGCGGAGTCAACTAGCCGATTGGGTAATAGGCCACAAGAGAGGACGATATGCCGAAGAATCGGACGAAGCGTCGAGGGACCAATGATGTGCCGGAAAATATGATTAATGCTTAGTATTAATTGTTTAGATCGAAGTGTGTTTTTCCATGTGCAGGATTAACTATGATAGCAAGGTAAAAAGCAAAATGAAGTCCTAGAGTCAAGGACGCGATTTCGTCGGAAGTCCAGACATTCGTCGGAAGTTCTGCCGAGAAGTCCAGGAGCTTGCCAAAGAAGCTCATCAGAACTTGCCAAGAAGATCGTCGTGAAGTCCAGGAGCTTGCTGGGAGTCCATCGGAACATTACCGAGAGATCGACTGAACCACTATAAAATCTTGTTTGCATTTCTATTTGTGCAATTTATCTTTACTGCAAACCTCTTTAATTGCTTACTGCCTTCAATACATTTACGAATGGGTTTCAAGTTAAGAATTTTATGAAATGGTTTTCATCGGAATCAGTTTTAATCGAAACGAAAAGATTTTCGGAACCGACGTAATTTTACTGCTGTACTAATTCACCCCCCCTCTTAGTGCCGACCCATTTCCTAACAGTATATGGTCTTTAGACTTGAGACACCAATGATTATTGAATCTCGGATTTTGATGATGAAACCAATTGATAGTGTTTATGATTTGATCTACATTTTGAGTGACACTGGAAGCTTCGATCAGGGAGAGACAATTAAAGCAGAAAGAATTAAGTTAGGCCAAAAACATATCAAAAGATTGGATGTTGAGCCAAATGATCGGTCGACGTATAGGCAAAAGGCTTTGGGCCATGAGTTTAGGCATCGGGCCAAGAAGAGTGGAAATTATGCCAAGGAAATCGAAATTACGGAGGTCAACTGTCCGATTAGACAATAGGCCGTAAGAGAGGATGATGCGCCAAAGAATCGGATGAAGCGTCGATGGACTAATGACGTGCGGACAACATGATTCATGCATTGTAATAATTATCTAGATCAAAGTAAATCTTATTTGTACAGGATTAACTACGATAGTGATCAAGGCATAAAGCAAATGAAGTCCTAGAGTCAAGAACGAGATATCGTTGGGAGTTCGAGGTTCGTCGGAAGTTCGGACGTTTGTCAGAAGTTCTATCGGAATTGACTGAGAAATCAAGGAGCTTACCGAAGAAGCTCGTCGGAACTCACCAAGAAGATTGTCGTGAGGTCCAGGAGCTTGCCGGGAGTCCACTGGAACATTGCTGAGAGATTGTCGGAAGTTCGCCGGAAGATCGTCTGAAGGTTACCGGAAGAAACCTAGACTAACCGGATCAGATTTGCTTAGTGTATGCCTTAAATTTCGTAGTTAGCATACAATTAGGACTAGAATTGGACCAACCCAATTAGGGGATAGTTGGGCCCAAGTTTGGGCTGTGTTGGGCCAAAAGAAAGGCCCAAACAGTAACCAAACAAGTGAAACCATCGTGGCACAGTCTCCAAGAATGTGTCAGGTGATGGTACTGCCAGTCTGGGCAGTGGTACCGCCAGTCTGGGCAGTGGTACCACCCAGTCACAGTCTCCAAGAGATTGTCAGGCGGTGGTACCACCCAGTGTCAGACTGTAGGCGGTGGTACTGCCCGTACCCTAAAATTTTGGGGATTTAAATTTTGGCTCCAAGTTTTAAAACCATTTGGGGTCTATAAATACCCTAGCTATTCCTGCATGGAGCAGGAAGAAAAGTGAACAAAAACTCTATGTTTCTAGAGTTGAAAACCCTTGTAAAGTATAGAGTCCCTCCTCTTAAAGTTTAGAGACCATTCTAAGAGAGTGTGAGGGAAGCTTTATAAAATGGGGATGTAAATGTTCTCTTTTGAGCCTGCAAAAGGAGAATAGAGTTGTAAAAAGAAGGTTGATCTTCATCTATTAAAGGAAGATCATTAGTGGATGTCGATGGCCTCAATAAAAGAGGAATCGGTGGAGTGGATGTAGGTCACGACGACCGAACT
>LVTN01001123.1:23494-40802 GCA_001649415.1 Musa itinerans
ACGCCCCACAGCTTCTCTCTCTGTTTCCCATGGGAAATAGAGTGCGTGGGATGCGGTGGGATAAAACCGCCACCCTTTCCCTTTTTTTTCTTTTTCTGCAACTTAATAGTTTAGTCCTTGAAATTTTTACATTTACACATAAGTCCTCCAATTTACAAATAGGTCCCTTACATAAATTTTAGAAATGAAAGATATTACACTCTCCCCCCCTTAAAAGAAAATTTAGTCCTCTAAATTAGTTATACCTCTATCGATGAAAAGATAGGATTATGTTTTCTTCATTTCCTCCTCTTGCTCTCAAATTGTTTAATCAATACAATACAATTACACAATCATCGAAGAGTGACTGAAATATCCTCCTCCTTGATCTTTAATAGATGGTAACCCGACCTCCGATCAATCTTGGAAAGTACTTATGCACCCTGCTATTGATCAAACAAGTCGTCACTTTTGGATAGATGATACTTTTTTTTTTTATCACCTAATTCAATTGTCTAAAATTAATGTAAACTCTTAATGTTCGATCCATCTTCTTAACTAACACTAGAGTAACCCATGATGAAATACTAGGCCAAATAAAACCCTTAACTAATAGTCCTTGTAGTTGCTTTTTCAATTCCACTTACTCAAATGGTGTCATTTTGTAGAGAGGCTTAGATATTGGGATTGTCTCAAGGACCAAATCAAAAGCAAAGTGACACTTGGAGGTAAATCATATCCAATACTCTCAAAATAAAAGATGGGCTGATCTAATATACAAAAAGTGATCATTTTTATATAACAATCTATACTGGTATGATAAGAAGATAGCCAATCCATACCAAGTATAATATCAAAACTCCAAATCTTTAGGAGAACCAAATCAGTAAAAAGTTTGTGTTCTCCAATAGAAATCATACAAGAGGACTAGATCAAGCTTGTTGTCAAAAAAATCTCCAATAGGTAACCCAGTGGTCTAGGTAGAATGCTCAAGTGATAAGCAAAATATTACGAAACAAATCATAGATGAGACCCATGGTCAAACAAAATTTTGCATTCTTTCAAAAACATAGATAATACCTTCGACCACTTATTCAGAAGCTTTAGAATCATTTTCAGTGATAGCATATACTCTAGCATGGGCTGTTGACTTAGGAGTCAGTGGCTCTTTCTTCTTGGTCAGTGGGAAATCTCCTACTTTATAATGTAACTTCCCGTAGGCAAAACAAGCCCCAGTCACTTGAAAACACAGACTTGTTTCATAATTTAACCCATAATTCACATATGATTGGATCTTTTATGATGACTTCCCTTTTCAAATCCAAATGTCTTGACCTTCTTTTTATCACTCTCTAATTCATTTTCAATCATATTTTTATTATTCTTCACCAGTGCTCAGCATATACTTTCAACACAAAAGTGGCAAAAGAAATCTTTTGATCGTTAGAATAATTTTGTACATCAAATATCTTCTTTATTCATATAACCCATTATTCTACCACTATTCTACCACCAATGAATTAGGTTCACCACGCTTTCGCTGCACCACTCTAATTTAATATCCATAATCACCCTTTTATCCCCCTTAATTAATCAGAAGCAAATGAAGTAGGAGGACCAAATGTTCTCGTCATCCAGTATTCCTAAAAGACAACAAAGAAAATTTTCACTAATCACTATAGTTTACTAACCTTCAATATAATTTACTAATCCTCATTGTATTTTGCACATCAAACAAATCAAATATCTTAGTGATCCTCAAACCATCTCTTGTCACGCCCCCCCTGAATTTAATCCTCATTCAGGAGGTGTGAACCTAACTCAAAATTGATAATATTATAATTCAACAATACATTCCAGGATCCAATCACATATATGAGGCTACTAAGAAAACACTGAAGTCAAAATTCACGTATATGATCCACAATTTATAAAACCTATGCAGTTTATAATCATACTATCATATCACTTAATGATTCATAAAATCCAAAACCAACTCAGCTAAACCATAAACACATCATAAATCCATAAGCACATCAATCTATACAGTCACAAAACCAACATATACTATATGTTTATATCATTACACAGTTTAAACTTAATATTCCCAAAATCCCGATATAAGTGGTACTTTCCAAATATTTACAAGATACATCAATCTAGATTTGTCATTGATATTTATTACACACAAAAAGAACATATACAGCATCAACCTATCAAGTACGAAATATGTACTAAAATCTTCTAGCTTTCCACTTCCTCAACCCAATTTACACATTTTAGCGAGCGATAAGCTATTCTGAAAAAATTTATATAACAATGGGATGAGCATATAAAGCTCAACAAGTGACTAATATATTCATAGCAAAGAGGATAGTTTTCAAACAAATCAGGTATCAAAAATACAAAGCAGAGATACAAGATGAAATAGAAGCATATTTTGTTTGAATGTAGAGTTACGATATTGTTTCGTTCGAAGCATGTTTTGTTCATATAATCGAGGAAAGATAATTGGAGCATATCATTGGCATAAGGAGCATATCAATGGCATATGGTATATTTCAAGGCATAATAAAGATATATAAACATTTCGAAAACATATCAAAGGACAAAACATGAACAGAAGCACAAATGTCACATGACGTTGCATTCATTTCATTCTTATCCAAAGCATGCATATAAATATAGCCAAAGCTTTGGATATCATGTCAAACACAGAAGGTGAAGTGGGACTATAACATAATATGGTCCATCCATTTCTGAATGACCACCAAACATAAGTCTCCCACGTCTGGGAGCTTCATCCACTCACGTCTGAGTGAAGTCACAAGGGGCCGGCAGAGCATCGCGGGCTCTAAGCATAACTCCCTTTACCATTTCTGGTAAAGGTTCACATTTATCCCACAAACGCCGAAGTACAAAAGGATAGTGAACAATAAAATTGGGACATATCGAAAATACATGCGAAACAACGGAATGCATGTGCCTATACGAAACAGTACGATACAAATATGAACTTTACATAATGAAATCAAGTATGCAAATAATTAAAGGACAAGAGTATATAGGAATTTAAGGCAATAATGTAAAGTTCAACTAAAATAATGGTTTTTTCCAAAATCAATTTCCAAAGAGAAGAAACAAGAAGAGGCAAATTTAAGGCAAAACACATGCGGAACAATGGAATGCATATACCTATATGAAACATTGCTATACAAATATAAACTTTACATAATATATTCAGGTATACAAATAATTGAAGGATAAGAGTATACAGGAATTTAAGGCAATAATGTAAAGTTCAACTAAAGCAAGGGTTTTTGCGAAAATCAATTTCCAAAGAGAAGAAGCATGAAGAGGCGAATTTAAGGCCAAACACATGCGGAACAATGGGATGCACGTACCTATATGAAACATTACGATACAAACATGAACTTTACATAATAGATTTAGGTATACAAATAATTAAAGGACAAGAGTATATAAGAATTTAAGGCAATAATGTAAAGTTTAACTAAAATAAGGGTTTTTTTCCGAAATCAATTTCCAAAGAGAAGAAACAAGAAGAGGCAAATCGACCAAAGCTCGATTCTACAGAATTGGAGAGGCACATTATATGAATTATTTGGATAACCAATTATGCTCCAATTTACACAAAATATATATCATTCGAAATCTGTGTCAATCTAGTTTTAGGTAAATCATGTTTTACAAGAATTAGAGTTTACAACAGGGAGTTACAGACAATTTCGTAGTGAAAGGTCTGAAAACATCAGCTCTATTTTATTGAATTCACAAGGTCAATGAAAATAGATGTTTTGGATTTCAATTTTACTCTAAAAATTTCAAATCATGTAAGAACAGAAATAATTTTGAGTCTAGTTTCCAATAAATCATACTTTGCATGAATCTGAGTTCCCAGCAGAAAGTTATAAGCAGTTAAGCAACAAGAGGTCAGAAATTATAGTTCCTGTTTTGCAGAATCTATTAGATTAATTGAAATAGATGTCTTAGTAGGTATTTAAACTCCAAATCATTCAATCTCAATTTCAAAATAAAGATATTTGAGTCTTTTTCAAATGGATTAGGTGTTGCCTAAATCAGAGTTTAGCACTAAAATTTAGGTCCGAAATAGTGCATAGAGGTCAGATTACCGAAAAATTATAGATTCATGGCTTTGTATCAAAATGAAAGAAATGTATGGTTCTAAGTTCAAATATTTTGAATTATATAAGATTAAGATGAAAATAGAGATTTGGATTTCTATGAGATGGGGTTAGAACACTTGCCTTAGAAATGTTTGATTCCCAAATGTGGGGAAATTGATGCAAAACCTCAAGCTCTTCTTCTTCTTCTTCTTCTTCTTCTTCTTCTTCTTCTTCTTCTTCTTCTTCTTCTTCTTCTTCTTCTTCTTCTTCTTCTTCTTCTTCTTCTTCTTCTTCTTCTTCTTCTTCTTCTTCTTCTTCTTCTTCTTCTTCTTCTTCTTCTTCTTCTTCTTCTTCTTCTTCTTCTTCTTCTTCTTCTTCTTCTTCTTCTTCTTCTTCTTCTTCTTCTTCTTCTTCTTCTTCTTCTTCTTCTTCTTCTTCTTCTTCTTCTTCTTCTTCTTCTTCCCTTCTATTCTCTTCTCAAACCCATGCTAGTTGCAGAAACTTTAGTTTTATTTTCTTTAATCTTTCATCTAATTATTTGGGTTTGGCTAATATAAGGGTTGCAAAGTTGCAAGGTGGCAAGCATGCATGAAAAGAGCTAGGTGTCATCCTTAGAGCAAAACCTAAGTGGCACCAACCTTAGGTTAGCTAGTGACACATGTCCACCATTTTTTTTTTCTTTAACTTAAATCTAAATCTTTCATAAATCATATCAAATTTCTAATATTTACTCTGAGGTCCCTAGCCATAAACTTTTAATATAATATTATTTAATATAAAAAAATATTAAATAATCCTCATTTTTACAAATAAGTATTTACTAATTTTTAAAAAAAATGGGGGATGTTATAAGTACCACCGCTTGATAGAGCTCGGAGACTGAGCTCTAGTGGTACCACCGCATGATAGGGGCAGTACCACCGCTGGCAGCATTAACTACCAATGGTACTACTATTGAGAACACTTGGGAGACCGAGTCCCAGGTAGCGCCACTGCCGATCATGATTTCTGGTGCTGAATGGGTTGTTCCATCCGGTCCAATTCGGCCCTATTAAGGGCCCAATTGGCCCCTAACTGAGTTAGTGGGATCATCTCCCAATCTTAACTCAATTTACGATCTAACTATGATAATTAAGATATTTAATAAAGTATTTTAGTTCTGGTACGTCAATTGTTCTTCCAACGTGCTTCCGACGATCTTTCGACGAACTTCCGATGATCTCTGGGCAATGTTCCGGCAAGCTCCTTGACTTTACGATGAACTTCTTGGCGAGTTCTAATGAGCTTCTTTAGCAAGCTCTTGGACTTCTCAATTGGTTTTGGCAGAACTTCCGATGAATGTTCGAACTTCCGATGAACTCTCGAACTCCCAATGAAACCTCGATCTTGACTTCGACATGTCATTTACTTTATGTCTTACCACTATCATAGTTAAACCTGCACACTTTTCTCAACATACAGATTAGATCAAATAATTTACTAATTAATTTCATCATCAAAATCCGATATTCAACACTTGTTATGCTAATGATTCTTTTAAGCTTTTAAAAAAAAGGTGACCGAAGCTCCTATCTTAGTTCTACCAAATTTTAACAATGTGTTTGAGGTTGAATGTGATGCATCTAATGTGGGAATTGGTGTTGTTTTGAGTCAAGATGGGAAGCCCATTGCATTTTTAAGTGAAAAGCTAAACGATACGAGAAAGAAATATTCTACCTATGACAAGGAGTTTTATGCCATTTATTGAGCTTTATCTCATTGGAGTCAATATCTTCTTGCCAAGCTATTTGTCCTATATTCTGATCATGAGGCATTAAAGTTCATTAATTACCTGTACAAGCTAAATAAGAGGCATGCAGCTTGGGTGCTATTTTAGCAATCTTATAACTTTACAATTAAGCATAAATCTGGTGTTCAAAATGTAGTTGCTGATGTATTGAGCAGAAAGTATTCTTTATTATCAACAATGGAAGTCAAAGTGGTTGGATTTGAAACATTCAAAGATCTAGGGATTTGTCTGAGCAAGAACACATGGGATATTCCTCTCATGACACCAAGAGTGGATGATCCTCTATTGACACTTAATAGCCCTCGTAAGGTCGACTGCCACTCATAATGACCAGTTGTACTAGATTTAGGACATCCAAACTTATATGTCTGGTATCAAAGAGTGGAGCACTCATATAGGACATCCTTGGTGTCTCAAGTCTAAGGACTAGATACACCACTAGGACTACAGAATTGCTCTCTAACAATAAGGCATCATTAACCATCCAGCATTCCGTAAGTGGATCAATCAGTGAACTTATTCTCCAATGAGCACCTATACTATATCCCTAGTGTCCTCACACGAGCAGCTATGAGACCAGTTGCATCCATCATATGGACGGGTATACAGCACACCAGTCTGCCCGGTTATCATAATGTCCCTCTTGAGTAACCTATAACCGGGATTATTTAGGATCTATATTTATAGGTGAATCGATCTCATTATCATGATCTCATCATGATCCGATTCCCATTATGCAAATCCAAGGACATCACAATATATACATACATATATATGCAATAGTTAATATAAAGTGATAAATGCCAAAATATAATAAGCAAAAAGATTCCGTGTCAAGTCACACGTGCCATCACTCATGTGATTGGCTTGCTGGGCACTTATGACTAGTATTGATTTCATTTTGGGATTGCCAAGAACTCAAAGGAACAAAGATTCTATCATGGTTGTTGTTGATAGATTTTAAAATATGTCTCACTTTGTTCCCTGTAATAAATTGCATGGTATTCCAAAAACTATGGTGTCTGATCGAGATTCAAATTTTCTTAGTCATTTTTAGAGAACTCTCCAGAGGAAGCTGGGTACTTCTTTGAATTTCAGCAGCTCGCATCATTCACAAACCGATGGGCAAACTGAGGTAACAAATAGAAGCTTGGGAAATTTGCTTAGAAGCTATGCTAGAAAAAATAATAAGCAGTGGGATCTCATTCTTCCATAAATTGAGTTTGCCTACAATCGTTCTATGCATCATAGTATTGGTAAGAGTCCTTTTGAGGTTGTTTATGGTACTAATCCTACTGGTCCTTTGGACTTTGTCCCTCATTCAACAACTAAGCAATTTAGTGGAGATGCTGACGAGAGAGTAACGTAGATAAAGAAGCTACATGAGGGTATTAAAGCAAATATAGAAAAGCAAAATGAGAGGTACATGGATGCTGCCAACAAACACAGAAAGTATATGGAGTTTAATGTTGGTGATTTGGTCTGGATTCATCTAAGGAAGGAGAGGTTTCTACTAGGCAAATTTAAAAAATTGAAACCAAAGGCTGATGGTCCATTTAAAGTGCTTAAGAGAATTGGCAAAAACGCTTATAAGATTGAGCTACTTAAAGATTATAAAGTGTCCCGAACATTTAATATTGCTGATTTAAGCGCTTTTCACAATTATGTTGACAAAACAAAAATAGACTTGGGACAAGTCTTTTTCAACCAGGGAAGATTGACACGGGAGTGTCTAATTTGCTACAATCTGCTCATATAGACCTTACTGATAATATGGTATTTTTTTCAGCCAACAATGTTGCCTCATAATCTTTAACTCAACTCACTCAAATATGACAGCTCATCAGCATATTCCCTGCACAAAGTTAAAGCTATTTTAAGGTGCTTTTCTTCACGACCAAGGAATGCATTAAAGGAGTTAGTTAGCAGTTGTTAAACCCTTTATTTCAAATTTTCCTATTCATGAAGGGTTGTTTTATACACTAGTACTTATTTTAGTGTTTTGGGCTTAGAAAGGACTTTAGAAACTGATGATATTTTGGCAGAAGATCTCTTGGAGTACTCCCTTAAACTTTGTTCTCTTGGACACATCCTTAAGTGGTGAGTCTTTTATTTTCAGTTCTGTCTCCTCGTTTATAATCTTTAGGGTGGTGAACTTTTTGTATCCCTTTGTGAGTTTAACTTGGTGGTGAACTATTTTTCGATCTTATTTAAGTTTTATTATGAGTTCATACCTTTTCTTTTAAAAACACTATTCCAACAAATACAACTATATTACAACTTTTCTTCGAGAGTTCGTTCCTTGTCTATTGTGACTTTTCTATCTGAAATACTTATTCCAGCAAATACAGCTCTACTATTGGTTTTCTGTTAAAATCTATTCTGCTTTACCCCCTCCCCTATTAGAACCCTTGCAGATTCTAAGCTTGGGGTTGATCTCTTTAGGGGATCGGCATCCTTGAAACTCTATAAGAGTTCCTTTCTCCAAGTTGCTACTCAAAGGCTGCAGAAAATGTTCATCTATTGCTTATCAAAAGAGGATTAATATATGGCTATTTATAGGATTTCTAAACCCTAACTCCTAATAGGTCTCCTAACTAAAGTCCTAATAGACCCGCCCTCTTCAAATCAGCCTTGTCCTCGAGGCTGAGATTCCATGAACTTAGGGAACCGGGTCTTCAGCTCCTCATATGATTTTCATGTGGCGTCTTCAAGTGGTAAATTATTCTAATCCACAAGTTCTTCAGTAGAGGGACATCGGTGACGCATCACGATCCTGCGGTCAAGGATGGCTTGTGGTTGGGCTTGAATAACTTCATCCTCAATGGTGTTGGGCAGTTGGATCTGGGGTGACTCATGTTCTCTCAACTTGGGCATCAAGCATGATACGTGGAAGACAAAGTGAATTTTGGCATCCTCAAGCAATTTAAGTTTGTATGCCATGGCTCCAATACACTTTGTAATATGATAGAGCCTATAAAAATGTGGGGATGGCTTCATGGAGGCTCGAGGGTTGATAGAGAGTTGCTTGTATGGCTGTAGGCAAAGATAAACCAAATCTCCATTTGAAAATTCTCTTTCGCTTCGTCGTGTGTCGGCTTGCTACTTCATTCTAGCTTAAGCGGTAGAGAGATTATCCTTTGATAGTTGTCGGAGTTTGTCCCTGTCAATCAATTCTTGGTCGACCTGATCGACCTTGGCCGAGCCAATTACATACTTTGGAATCACAAGGGCTGGCCGACCATATAGTGCTTCATATAGGGCATATTTTGTAGATGAATGTTATATAGTATTATACCACAATTTGGCCCAAGGAAGCCATTTTGCCCACAACTTTGGTCGATCGCTGGTGAAACATTAAAGGTACATCTCTAAACACCTGTTTACCGCCTCTATTTGGCCATCAGTTTGTGGATGATACGTTGTGCTCATCTTGAGTTTGGTGCCTTGTAACTGAAATAACTCAGTCCAAAATTTACTGATGAAGATCCTGTCATGATCACTTACAATGGACCTTGGCATCCCATGCAATTTAATAATATTTTCTATAAAAATCTAGGCAATACTAGTAGTAGGTAGTGGTTGTGCTTTTACCACCACGAGAATTGTGCTTTTACCTTTGGAAGCTGGCAGCCCTTTGATGATGTCCATGGAGATGTCAGTCCACACTGAGTCCAGTATAGGTAGTGGTTGTAGCTTCCCTGTACTTGCCACTATTTCACCCTTGTGCTATTGACATACATCACATTATGCCATATATTCAACAATAATTTTTTTCATCCCTCTCTAATAAAAATTTTGCTTCACTCTTTTGTAGGTTCTCAGGAATTCGGAGTGCCCTATTCAAGGTGTGGAATGCATTTCATGCAAGATAATTTTGATGCAAGGGGAGTCAGGTATAAGCACAATGCGACCTTTGTAACGTAGATCCCTCGAATCCCAAGTGTAGTGGGCTATTGCACTTGGATCCTCCTCCAATTTTTTTATGATGTTGCTAATTTCTGGATCCTTCTTCCATTCTTCCCTAATGTCCTAGAGGAATCTGGTGGTAGGAAGGGAGATGGCTGAAACCATAGCTTGCTCAGGTAGTTGTGAGAGTGCATCTACAACAACGTTTTCTTTCCCCTTTTTGTAAATAATTTCATAATCAAATCCAAGAAGTTTGGTTACCCATTTTTGCTATTCAGGAGATGATATCTTTTGCTCCAAAAAGTACTTGAGGCTTCTATGGTCGGTTTTAATTTGAAATTGTTGATCGATCAAGTAGGGTCTTTACCTCGTTACTGCGTGCATAATGGCGAGCATCTCCTTATCATATACTGACATGTTTTGATGGGAGGGAGATAATGCCTTGCTAGTGTATGCGAGTGGTAGACCATCTTTTCAATTTCATCCTTCTGGAGGTGAGGATATCGGTATGACCAAGTGTTCACTGGTGGCTTGCCCGGACTGATTGGAATACGATGGTCATATTGCCGCATAGGAGGAAGACTACGCGGCTTAGCAAAAATGTCCCCAAATTCAGCAAGAAATTGGGCAAAATTTTGATCTTTAATTTCTATTTTCTTCCCCTTTAGTTACCGCTAGTGATGCATCAAAAAGCCTCCATTTACCTTGTGCAAAACATTATCCATACGTTGGGTCAAAACGGTGGTTATGTTGCTTCCATGCTTTTCGCGTAGGATGATCTATTTGCCTTTGCAATAGAATTTCATAATTAATTTGGAGAAGGTTTAAGAGACAACCTAGCATCGTCGGCTATTCTATGCTAAGCACAGCCTCATAGTCATCAATTGGTAGGAGGAAGAAGTCGGTGATAATTTCTTGGTCTTGTAGTAATAGTTTCACCTACGGACATCTTTGGTCACAGTTTAGGATTCTTTCGTCGACGACTTTTATATCAAACTTGCTACAACCTTCAATGTGGAGCACCATCTGAACAGCAACCTTACTATTTATGAAGTTATTAGTGCTGCCCGTGTTGATGAGAATAGTGATCGATTGTTGTTTGAGAAGGCTTCCAACTTTCATCGTTTGTGGGTTTGAGTAGCCGGCTAGTGCGTGTACCGTTACATCGGTCGGTTGTAGCTCTTTTTCCGCATCTTCTTCTTCATATTCAAGGCTCTCTTCTGGATGTTCAATGACCTCTTCTTCTACTGGTTCAATCATAAGAAGTCTCCCTTTTCTATAGTGATGTTAGCGGCTTCATGGCTCGTCGTAGTGTCAACATAACCCCTTCGCAGATCGCTCCTGAAGCTCTTCTCTTGTCAACCTTTTTGGGCAGGAACTCGGTTGATAGTTGGGGGGCTGAGGGCTTCAGTATTGTTGGTCAAGGAGTGACACTAGTCTTCCAGGCTTCATGGTTCAATCGCTCTTCTTGAAGTCGTGAGAAAGAGATAGCTGCCATAGTGTGTACGGTTGTCGTGCTTTAACTTCTCCCAGGATCTTCGGCTTCAAGCCATCAATAAAGGTCCCCAATAGCTATTTTTTAGACTAATCACAAGTTTGATTAGATAACCTTTCAAACCTAGTTTGGTACTCTTGAATGGTGAAGGTTTGTTGGATCTTTGCTTGTTTTTCGTCAATGTTCTCGTAATCGGTTGATCCGAAGCGGATCAATAGTCCTTCTTTGAATTTTCACCATGAGTGGACTCTATGAGTATGTTTAAACTAGTCAAACCACTATATGGCATCTTCTTGTAGATGTATATCCGTAATTTTCACCGTAGATGCGTCTTGATTTTGTGGTACCGAAAATATTGCTCCGTGCGCGAGATCCAACCAATCGGGCCTCCTTCCCATTTAGGGAAGTCTGCCCTCATGCATGGATAGATGGAGTCGATCATAGAGCCTCCCCTCTCTTGGAAGTCATCTCTTTGGGCTCAGTGCGATTAGTCATAGCTCTCTCCTTGATGTGATTTCTTCGGTCTTGGTGGTCGGCCTAAATTGAGGTCGGTAAAGAGAGTTCGAATCTTATCCTTCATTCACACCTCAAAGGCTTCGAATTTAGCATTGATATCCTCTTGAGATGCTATAGTATATGCCTCCAAATCTATTCTGCTAAGATCCCTCTTTTGTTATCAAGTTAAAAGCATGTATAGGTTGAGAGAAGTGATGGTTGAAAGGGTTGGTGGTTTGGTGGATGTAGGCTGCGGATTAGGCTTATTTTATGGTTGTTTTAGGTGCAGTTTGAGGGTGTGATTTAGTAGAGTTTTAGGGCTGTGATGGTAGTGGATGAAGGTTAGGGAAAAAAGTTTTAGATCTGTGGTAGGTGGCAGCAATGGTTTAATAGAAATCAGTGGAAGTTGCTACAAGTATGTGTTGTCTTGTAAGAGCAGAATTGTTGTTGAAGAAACAATGGTTTCTCGACAAAATTTCCAGCAAAAATCAAGAGATTCAAGAAGAGAATTGACAGAAAAATCTTGGTTTATATGACAGCAAGGATGACCAATTTAATCAAGAAAATTTTGGCAGAATAACAGCAAGGAAATTGGTGCAAGTTACGATAGCAGAATTTTCATCGAAAAATTTCAATGGTTTGCGATGAAAATTTGCAAGAACACAAGAACGTTTTTAGAGATGAATTCCTCAATAGATGATCTATGAAGTGTATAAGAAATTTCGTTCAACAAGGATTGCAAATAGATCGGTTAAGGCAACAATATGCTGTTGAAGTTTTTTGTAGCAATCCTTCGTTCGCAAAAATGGTAACTTTTGCGATGGAAGGAATTCACAGCACAGGATAGATCAGAAGACTTCTTCTTAGTATTTTGAATGGAAAATTACAACAGCAAGAGGTATTAGTGATAGGAGACTACCATATCTCTGATGCAATTGGAGGTGATGGCAGTAGATTGATTTTCTCTATGGCAAAAGATGACGGTGGAGATGGCGACATCAAGAGCAATCATGGGAATTGCTTGGTTGGTGGTGGGCGACAAGAATGGCAGCAAAAGTAGCAAGGTCGCTGCTCTGATACCAAATGTTAGAACCCTTATAGATTCTAACCTTGGGGTTGATCTCGTTCAGGGATCTGCCTCCTGGGAACTCTATAAGGGTTCCTTCCTCTAAGTTGCTACTCAAAGGTTGCAGAAAAGGTTCATCTATTATTTATCAAAAGAGGATGAATACATGGCTATTTATAGGGTTTCTAAACCCTAACTCCTAATAGGACTCCTATTCCTTCCTCATACTTTTCTAAGAAATAACCTCCTAACCCTAACCAGCCTCTTCACCTCTTTAATAGGGGTCGACTAGGTAGGTTAACATGAATGCCTCTCTCTGTTAGGACTCTCCTAGCTACTCTCGTGTGACCCCCCCCCCCCCCCCCCCCCCCCATTCTGCATCACCCTTGGTATCAGGAAACCAAAGGGCCATGGGCTAGGTTCTTTTAGCTGCCACCTTCTATTCTCTACTCTCCCTCTCCCCCTCAACCTGCTGCCCCTATTTGAGGCATGCAGATAGCAAGAAGGGACTGCCCCCTTTTGATTGCATGGTGCGCGTAGCAAGGAGGATTATGCAGTGATCTGATAAGCGTCTTTGTAGCCCCTTCCATGTGGATTACCACTAGAGAGGAGGACAGTTGACCGCTTTCATCCTCTCCCATAAATCTGTAGTTTTTCAAGGATATACGATCTCCCTAGGTAACACATCTTTCTTATATATACAGTTTTTGGTTTTATGGATTTTTGTGTTCCAAATTTTGTACGATGATGAACCTTATTTTCTGTGAAACATTCTAGGATTTTTATTTTCTGTTCTTCCACTATACATGTGATGTTGCCCCAGATTTCCCACAGTGGTATTAGAGCCAAGTTGTTTGTGCAAACAATTGGCTTTTTAAACTACATGTGTTGTGTTTAATTATGTAGAAATTGTTTTGTCCATTTGCTATGATTTTTATCATAGTTTATGAGATCTAAACTGTACATATCTCCCTGTTAAAAGATTTTTTAAAATCAATATTTTATCACCAAATTTGTTATCGCAAACTAGAGGAAAAAGGGTAGTAATTATTGTTGCCCTATGGTTTGGCTGAAGGCTACTTGCAGCCTTAGTCGAGAGCACACCATGCTGCTGTAGACCTAGCCAAAGGCAGCAAGGCTGAGAGCAAAAAAGGGGCTCTCGGCTTGGGAGTTGGCAGCCCCTATAGCCAGGTATCCTAGCTGTAGGGAGCACCATAAGTGGCTAGGGTTTCCTAGCCACGCAAGAGTCCCTATCTTGGTCGCATGGGAAAAGTGGCAGCTAAGGTTTCCTAGCTGCCTATGCACACCCTGCTGCTAGGGTTTCATGATTGTAGAGGTGACCTTGGGGGCCAAGGAACCCTGGCCGCCCAAGGTAGTTCTACGGCTAGGGTTTCCTAGCCATAGGTGTAACCCTAGTGGCTAGGGTTTCCTAGCCGCCTAGGGTACCCTAAGGTAAGGTAGCCCAATGGGTTGTAAAGTAATTAATAAAATAATTTAATTAATTATTATTATTATTATCTAATAGTCCTACATAGTGATGTGTACATGTGATATAGATAGATGATCATGGACCTTGTGATGTATATGTAAATGTGATGTGATTATTATTATTGTAAGGACTTGCAAGCCTCTAATTTTTTCTCGTTTATTATCAGGCCTGCATACTTGTGATTAAAATGTAATTACATGAGGAGGCGCAGTGGGAGCGTGAAGGCGATTGCAAGACCCATGAGGTCAATACGAATGATTGCAATTCATGGAAATACATCGAAATATCGACGGAACTAATAAGGATAAGATGGATGATCATAAGGCATGGAAATGCACCGATGCACACATAGATCGTGATGTGAGTGATTAGGCCCACTAGCTTAGGCTTGATTATATTAGGCTATGGTCCATAATCATCTATTAGAATTGCTCATTTGATATATGATTTCTTATACACCTACTATATATATATATATATATATATATATGCATGCGGTGTAGATATATATTAAATATGTATGTGTGTGACACATCATATAGGATACTAAATAAAAAAACCCTCTCAATAATATTAAATTAGTAAACATGAGGTAATTAGTTTAACCCACGTAGTCTTCCATTGTAGCGATTCAAGATCTTGCCTATGACACAGAGATGTCACTGATGACCTAAGGATATGGTATACTTGATTAAGTCCCTCTAGGGTATATTATTAAATTAGATGTATCTTGTAACGATGGTGATGACTTAACTAGACATCATGGTTAGTTGAGTCCCTCAAGAATTGTGATTGGCAAGTGTTGCCTACCTTTTGGGCTTAGTATGATTGGTCGAGGTCCATCCTCGATATATAGATACCATTGTCAAAAGGTTTGGCATGAAAAATTCCAAGAGATGTCTCACACCCATGAGATATGGGATATCACTTTCTAGGAGTATGTCCTTAAAAACTCCTAAAGAAAGGACGAACATAGATAGGATATCTATGCCTCAACAATAAGATCTATCATGTATGTCATGCTATGTTATGTACCAGGCCTGATATAGCGCATGCTCCAAGTGTCACAAGCAGGTGTCAAGCGGATCTAGGCTTGGAGCACTGGAAAGCAATAAAATGTATTCTTAAGTAGCCTCAAGGTTGAGGGCTATACAAACTCAAGTTTCTAATCCAACGTCGATGATAGTAAGTCTAATTTAAGGTATGTGTTCACCTTGAATGGAGGAACAATATATAGAAGAGTTCAAAGTATGATACTATTGTAGACTTGACCATTGAGGTAGAGTACATTACTACAACAAAAATAACAAAGGAAAAAGTCTTGATAAAAAAATTCATCAAAATAGAATACTCATATAATATAATAATAATAGTAAACTCTCTCCTCGTAACTTCTAAGTTAAAGTTTATATGCCTATAGTATTTTTATCCTCACTTGTTTTAGAAAGTGTCAACAGTGATTGCTTCCTTAACGTCCCTATGATTTCGTAGAGGACATATTTTAATATGATCATATAAATGTTTGTTCCCATCCTTATACCACACAACTTTTGCCACAGTAATTACAAACTACCTTATCAAGCCTCTCAATTTTAATATTAAGTGATTTTATACCACATAAGTTTATTTTCTTTTTAAGATTATCTCCATCATCACATATATAGTTAAGTCTACCTAAGGTGGAGTTCTGCTTGATGTTGCTATGGAGACTTACTTTGAAGTTGGAGTTGTGATATGATCATTTCCCAATTAATCAGTTGACATAATGTACCTATATTAGACCTTCAATCTATCAATCAAAATTATAGATATAATTTGGTACAGTTTCCTATATAGACATAGTAATCACTCGAATTTTCTTTTCTTGGTATGGTTCAAGCACACAGGTAGAGTCATAGAGATACAGTAGTCACACATTCAGTTTTTATGGTTCAGAGCACAAGTTAGGGAGGGATAGAGATAACATACCAGACAGATAAGGTGAGTATAGTGGATGGGTGTCTTGTTGGAAGAGCGCATGGGGTGAGATGTCCTCGTTGGGTGGGTGTCGCAGTGTCGATTAGGAGTAAGAAGGGTGAATTGCTGATGGTGGAAGAATTTATCATTACGAGGTATTGAGGTAGTGCGGCTAGAAAATAAAAATTATGAAATAAGATTGAAGAGGCAAATCTCAATTAAAGTTTTAAACTTTTGATGAAATATTTTATTTATTTTTTATTTTTTTATTATAATATTTTTAAAATATTAAAAAATAAAATATAAGATTGATTTAATGATTAATATTGGAGTACAAGTTTACTGGGAAGTATTTTATTTGTCTCAACACCGTGACTACATTGGTAATAAAAAATGCACCTCATCAGCGTATATACTTCTATTTAGAGGTATAAGAAAAATATAATTCTAAAAGAGACTCGAGTTAATATTATCCATCATATATGACTTTTTACACATTAATAGTATAGGTTCTTCTATATTAAAAAAATTATAAAAAATAATATACTCACTTATGATCACAGTAAGAGTATATACTTTATACCGATGTTGTTTTTTTCACTAAATAAGGTTAATAATTTAAAAAGATATCTCTTAATTATATTGAACATGCACCAATAATAATAATAATTTTTTTATTTTGTTGTTCATATTTATTTTGATATAATTAGTATTTTTGGGGATTTTTAGAGTATTTATTAGGCGAAGGCCATAATTATGATTTTACACTTTATTTTATATTTTTGACTCAGATAGTTTGATATTATCCTTGCTATTTTACATATCATTTTGAAAATTATGATTCTAACCTTATTTTTTAACGTTTCACCTTGAGAGTAGTATCACTTTATTTCTCCCGTGTTTTACTCCCTCAGTCATTGCGTGTCTCGTGCACCTATTGCTTACGAACCCCTTCTTTCTTCGGTACTTTCACATGGCTTAT
>LVTN01001123.1:40808-53246 GCA_001649415.1 Musa itinerans
TGTCTTATATATATATATATATATATATATATATATATATATATATACCCTTTTAGCTTTTAAAAACAATTCGATTACATTACTTTCCAAACCCTCTTCCACGTTCCACGGCTCAATTGGTCAGAATTTTGTTTGTGTTTTTTTGCTTGTTTTCTGTTTGTTCTACGAGTACCGGAGTATCTATCTAATTCTCCATTCTGCAGTAAAATCAATATCCCGACAAGCGCCGGTACGGCAGTTACGTGCTTCATTTTTTTTTTTTCCTTCTAACTCCCTAATTAGTTTGTTTTACTTTTTACCTGTTATTATTTTAATCGGAGAATTAATTTTTTTATTCATGTTCTAACAAATACAGCATTATACAACTACAAACTCGCGTGAGGATACTGTTGGGTAGCAACTGGCTATCTGGCTCAGCTCTCTTCTTTCCCCTTCTTGAGGTAGGGAAGTGGAGTATAATGCAATGAGACCTAATTCATTGAAGAACATGATAGTGATTGTAAACTGAGCAGTCTGATTTTATATAGTGTTCTCTTTTGAGTTCAATTTACTGTAAAAAGTTCCTTGTTTTGCTTCACCTAATTTTTTATCATTCTGCAGATTCTACAGGGTAGTTAAAAATGAGAAATACTACCTTTCTTTTATTATTCTCATTTTGAGCTCATTTCAGTGACTTAAAAAGTTGGGTACAAATTACCTTGTTGCTTTTTCTAGTTTAATGCTTAACCTCTTTGAACAAAATATCCTATCTTTGAATTTTTAATTTTGATAATAAAATTAATTGATAAAGTTATAAATTAATGAGCATTTAAGATAAGTGACGCAAGAGAAACTTCGATCATGAACTTGAATCATTGAAGCAGAATCAAATATTGGGCCGAAGAGCATCATATGAGAGATTGCATGTCGGGCAAGAGGATTGGTCAATGTGTCGGAGAATGAACTTCTTGCCATAAGTTCGAGCATTGGACAAAAAGGATTGGACATTATGCAAAGAAGATTGGATGTTGCGGGAGGTCAACATGTTAATGGATTGACAATAGTCGAAGGAGAGGACGCTGCGTTGAAAGTGAGGACGAAGAGTGTCGTATGAACTAATGATATGATGGATAATGTAGGCTTTATGATTGTAATTATTAAGTCTTGGTCGAAGTAGTTAAAGTGTCTAATTGAGTTAGTTTTAGGTGTAATAATGTCAACTTAATCACGAGCTCATTGGGCCTGAATCAAGGCTGAATTAGACATATTGAAAGGCTAATTCAGTGACTTAAAGTTAGGTTAGGCAGTGGCACCGCCAAACCAAGTGATGGAACCACTTGTGAGTTGAAAAGTATGAAATATATTTTTCTTAAAAACTCGACGGTGGTATCGCCAAGGTCAGTAGTGGTATCGCCTAGTGTCACGTGGTGGTACCACTAGGACATAGTCTCCCAAATTATGTCAGGCGATGATACCACCTAGGTAGGCGATAGTATTGCCAATATGCTTAGTGTGGCAAGTGGTGGTATTGCCTAGTGCAGGCGGTGGTACCACTAGTATCTCAAAATTTTGGGGATTAAAATTTTTGGCTATATTTTTAAAACCATTTTGGAGCCTATAAATATCCCA
Organism: Musa itinerans; assembly: GCA_001649415.1. Classification (NCBI taxonomy): domain Eukaryota; kingdom Viridiplantae; phylum Streptophyta; class Magnoliopsida; order Zingiberales; family Musaceae; genus Musa; species Musa itinerans. The sequence goes on from LVTN01001123.1 coordinate 42,417, forward strand.
TCCATTCTTGTCTGAGATAGCAAGAAAAAGAGTAAGAAAGGGGAAAGAATTCTTGAGGATAAAAGTGTTACAAACTATTGAATCTCGGATTTTGATGATGAAACCAATTGATAGCTTTATGATTTAATCTATGTTTTGAGTGACGCAAGACTAGCTTCGATCATGAAGAGACAAATAAAACAGGAAGAATCAATATTGGGTTGGAATGGAATATGTTAGAAGATTGGATGTTGAGACGGAGGATCGATCGACGTGTCAGCAGAAGGATTCGTGCCATGAGTTCGGGCATCGAGCTTAAAAAAGTGGACATTGCACCAAGGAGATCGGAGTTGCAGAGGTCAGCTTGTCGATTGGGCAAAAGGCCCCAAAAGAAGATGATGTGCCGAAGGATTGGACGAAGCGCCGATGAACCAATGACCTGTCAAACAACATATGATTAATGCTTTGTAATAATTATCTAGATCGAAGTAGTTTTAGTTATAATTGGGTTAGTTTAGAATGTACATAAGCCAACTCAATTAGGAGCCAACTGGGCCTAAAGTGGGGCTATTTTGGGTCAAGAGAATTGCCCATTCAGTAACCTAAAAGTTAGGTTAGATAGTGGCACCGCTAGAGGCTCAATCTCCAAGACATAGTCTTTGAGACTATGTTAGGCGGTAGTACCATCAGACTAGGAGATAGTACCGTGTTAGAACCCTTGCAGATTCTAAACTTGGGTTGATCTCTTTAGGGGATCGACCTCCTTGGAACTTTATAGGGGTTTCTTCCTCCAAGTTGCTGCTCAAAGGCTGCAAAAAAGATTCATCTATTGTTTATCAAAAGAGGATAAATATATGGCTATTTATAGAGTTTCTAAACCCTAACTCCTAATAGGACTCATACTCAATTAAGACTCCTACTCAAGACTCCTAATAGGACTCCTACTCAGGACTCATATTCCTTTACAACTACTAATTCTTCTCTAAGAAATAATCTCCAAATCCTAGCCGGCCTCTTCACCTCTTTAATAGGGGTCGACTTAGGTAGGTTTTACATGAATGCCCCTCTCAATTAGGACTCTCCTAGCTAGAGTCCTAATAGACCCACCCTCTTCAAATCAGCCTTGTCCTTGAGGCTGACAATCCATGAATTCTGAAAATTTGATCTTCACGTCGTCATAGTTCTCCCAAGTAGCACCTTCTGCTAGTAAGTTCGCCCACTGTATTAGTATTTCAGTAGTGGGTCATCGTCGTCGAGTCATGATCCGTCGATCAATAATGGCACTCGATTGGGTATGGAGTTCTCATTGGGTAGTCATATTTGGTGGGTGGCTTGAGTTGTCTCCAAGCACATTTTCACCACTTCTATCTGGTCATCGGTTTGTGGGTAATATGTCGTATTCTTTTTCAATTTAGTGCCCTACATCTGGAATAACTCTATCCAAAATCTACTCATGAAGATGCAAGTAGAATTTGGCACAAGCACAATGCATCCCTTATAGCGCAATTCTTTTGAGTCCCAACTGTAATGAGTCTCTAGATCTGCCTACCATGCCCTCTTAATATCCTCAGGGATGTTGCTAGTCGAAAGTGAAATGACCAAAAATTCAACATGCTTGGGTAATCGTAAAAGCGCATCTACAACAACATTCTCTTTCCCCTTTTTGTAAGTTATTTCATAATCATATCCAAGAAGCTTTGTTACCTATTTTTGCTGTTCGGGGGAAGATATCTTCTGCTCTAAGAAATATTTTAGGCTTTTATGGTCGGTCTTGATTTGAAAGCGTCGCCCGATTAAGTACGATCTTCATTTGGCCACCGCATGCACAATCGCGAGCATCTCCTTATCATAAATAGTTATTTTCACATGTGAAGAAGATAATACCTTACTGGTATAAGCGAGGGGGTGGCCATATTGTATTAGTACAACACCAATTCTGACTCCGGAAGTATCGGCTTCAATAACGAAAGTCTTGCCGAAGTCGAGTAGCGTAAGTACGAGTGTTGTAGTCATTACGGCTTTAAGTTTGTCGAAGGCAATGGTGGCTTTGTCCAACCATTAGAAAGCATCTTTTTTCAGCAAGAAAGTAACTTATGAACTGATCTTTCCATCATTTTTTACGAACTTGCGGTAGTAGCCTATTAAACCGAGAAAGCTATGTACCAATTTTATGTTTCTCGATGTCGGCCAGTTCTACATTGCTCGAATTTGGAGGGGTCCACTACCACACCTACCTTTGATATGATATGCCCAAGATATTCCACATTTTGTTGAAGAAAGCAAAAATTCGTAGTGGTCATTATGTGTTCAAAAGGTGGTTTTCGGTATATCCAGCTTTGTAAAGATTTGTGCTCCCTTTCATCTAGTAATTCATCTACTATTGGAATAAGATATTTGTCCTTGATGGTTATGCCATTGAGAGCTCAGTAATCAATACACAATCGCCATGTTCTATCCTTTTTTCGTACGAGGATCACCGGTGAAGAGTAGGGGCTGCAACTTGGTCGAATAACTCCTGTTTTAAGCAACTCTTTGACAATCCTTTCTATTTTATCCTTTTGGAGATGTGGATACTGATATGACTGAGTATTTGCTGGAGGTTTGCCTAGAAGAATCGTTATATAATAATCATGCCGACGGGTAAGAGGTAGGTTGCATGGTTCGTCAAATATATCTGAAAATTCAGCAAGCAAAGGAAGTGGTTCCTTTAAGATATCTAAGTATTCTCTTAACTTCTTTAAGATGAGATATCTTAGGATTAGATTAAAACCTAGCACAAAGACCTACACTAAACATGATATCCGGTCTTGTTGTGGTGAGGTATAGTAGACTTCCTATCATACCCCTATAAGCTTTTTGATCAAAGCTTTCTCCACTTTCATCAATTTTTAACTTAGTGGAGGTGCTCATAGGAGTGTTGATAGCCTTTGAGCTATCTATATTAAACCTTTTTAGCAAATCTAAAGCGTATTTTGTTTGACTAAGAAAAATGCCATTACTTAGTTATTTGATTTATAAGCCCAAAAAGAAGGTTAATTCTCCCATCAAACTCATTTTAAATTCAAGAGTTATACTTTTAGCAAATAATTCACAAAGAGTTTCATTTGTGGAACCGAAAATAATATCATCAACATAAATTTGAACAATAAGAAAATTATTTTCAAAATTTTTTATAAATAATGTAGTATCGACCTTGCCTTTAGAGAAATTATTTTCAATAAGAAATGAACTAAGTCTCTCATACCAAGCCCTTGGGGTTTATTTTAAACTATAGAGAGCTTTAGTCAATTTAAACACATGATTAGGGAGACTATTATTCTCAAATTCGGGAGGTTGTTAAACATAAACTTCTTCGAAAATAAAGCCATTAAGAAAAGCACTTTTAACATCAATTTGAAATAATATAAAATTATTACTACTAGCAAATGCAAGGAGCATCCTTATGACTTCTAATCGAGCCACAGGAGCGAAGGTTTCTTTGTAATCGATACCTTCTTCTTGGTTGAAACCTTTGGCCACTAATCTAGCCTTGTTTATAACCACGATACCAGATTCATCTTGCTTGTTTCTAAAGACCCATTTTTTTGTTTGTGTTTTTTTGCTTGTTTTCTGTTTGTTCTACGAGTACCGGAGTATCTATCTAATTCTCCATTCTGCAGTAAAATCAATATCCCGACAAGCGCCGGTACGGCAGTTACGTGCTTCATTTTTTTTTTTTCCTTCTAACTCCCTAATTAGTTTGTTTTACTTTTTACCTGTTATTATTTTAATCGGAGAATTAATTTTTTTATTCATGTTCTAACAAATACAGCATTATACAACTACAAACTCGCGTGAGGATACTGTTGGGTAGCAACTGGCTATCTGGCTCAGCTCTCTTCTTTCCCCTTCTTGAGGTAGGGAAGTGGAGTATAATGCAATGAGACCTAATTCATTGAAGAACATGATAGTGATTGTAAACTGAGCAGTCTGATTTTATATAGTGTTCTCTTTTGAGTTCAATTTACTGTAAAAAGTTCCTTGTTTTGCTTCACCTAATTTTTTATCATTCTGCAGATTCTACAGGGTAGTTAAAAATGAGAAATACTACCTTTCTTTTATTATTCTCATTTTGAGCTCATTTCAGTGACTTAAAAAGTTGGGTACAAATTACCTTGTTGCTTTTTCTAGTTTAATGCTTAACCTCTTTGAACAAAATATCCTATCTTTGAATTTTTAATTTTGATAATAAAATTAATTGATAAAGTTATAAATTAATGAGCATTTAAGATAAGTGACGCAAGAGAAACTTCGATCATGAACTTGAATCATTGAAGCAGAATCAAATATTGGGCCGAAGAGCATCATATGAGAGATTGCATGTCGGGCAAGAGGATTGGTCAATGTGTCGGAGAATGAACTTCTTGCCATAAGTTCGAGCATTGGACAAAAAGGATTGGACATTATGCAAAGAAGATTGGATGTTGCGGGAGGTCAACATGTTAATGGATTGACAATAGTCGAAGGAGAGGACGCTGCGTTGAAAGTGAGGACGAAGAGTGTCGTATGAACTAATGATATGATGGATAATGTAGGCTTTATGATTGTAATTATTAAGTCTTGGTCGAAGTAGTTAAAGTGTCTAATTGAGTTAGTTTTAGGTGTAATAATGTCAACTTAATCACGAGCTCATTGGGCCTGAATCAAGGCTGAATTAGACATATTGAAAGGCTAATTCAGTGACTTAAAGTTAGGTTAGGCAGTGGCACCGCCAAACCAAGTGATGGAACCACTTGTGAGTTGAAAAGTATGAAATATATTTTTCTTAAAAACTCGACGGTGGTATCGCCAAGGTCAGTAGTGGTATCGCCTAGTGTCACGTGGTGGTACCACTAGGACATAGTCTCCCAAATTATGTCAGGCGATGATACCACCTAGGTAGGCGATAGTATTGCCAATATGCTTAGTGTGGCAAGTGGTGGTATTGCCTAGTGCAGGCGGTGGTACCACTAGTATCTCAAAATTTTGGGGATTAAAATTTTTGGCTATATTTTTAAAACCATTTTGGAGCCTATAAATATCCCATCCATTCTTGTCTGAGATAGCAAGAAAAAGAGTAAGAAAGGGGAAAGAATTCTTGAGGATAAAAGTGTTACAAACTATTGAATCTCGGATTTTGATGATGAAACCAATTGATAGCTTTATGATTTAATCTATGTTTTGAGTGACGCAAGACTAGCTTCGATCATGAAGAGACAAATAAAACAGGAAGAATCAATATTGGGTTGGAATGGAATATGTTAGAAGATTGGATGTTGAGACGGAGGATCGATCGACGTGTCAGCAGAAGGATTCGTGCCATGAGTTCGGGCATCGAGCTTAAAAAAGTGGACATTGCACCAAGGAGATCGGAGTTGCAGAGGTCAGCTTGTCGATTGGGCAAAAGGCCCCAAAAGAAGATGATGTGCCGAAGGATTGGACGAAGCGCCGATGAACCAATGACCTGTCAAACAACATATGATTAATGCTTTGTAATAATTATCTAGATCGAAGTAGTTTTAGTTATAATTGGGTTAGTTTAGAATGTACATAAGCCAACTCAATTAGGAGCCAACTGGGCCTAAAGTGGGGCTATTTTGGGTCAAGAGAATTGCCCATTCAGTAACCTAAAAGTTAGGTTAGATAGTGGCACCGCTAGAGGCTCAATCTCCAAGACATAGTCTTTGAGACTATGTTAGGCGGTAGTACCATCAGACTAGGAGATAGTACCGTGTTAGAACCCTTGCAGATTCTAAACTTGGGTTGATCTCTTTAGGGGATCGACCTCCTTGGAACTTTATAGGGGTTTCTTCCTCCAAGTTGCTGCTCAAAGGCTGCAAAAAAGATTCATCTATTGTTTATCAAAAGAGGATAAATATATGGCTATTTATAGAGTTTCTAAACCCTAACTCCTAATAGGACTCATACTCAATTAAGACTCCTACTCAAGACTCCTAATAGGACTCCTACTCAGGACTCATATTCCTTTACAACTACTAATTCTTCTCTAAGAAATAATCTCCAAATCCTAGCCGGCCTCTTCACCTCTTTAATAGGGGTCGACTTAGGTAGGTTTTACATGAATGCCCCTCTCAATTAGGACTCTCCTAGCTAGAGTCCTAATAGACCCACCCTCTTCAAATCAGCCTTGTCCTTGAGGCTGACAATCCATGAATTCTGAAAATTTGATCTTCACGTCGTCATAGTTCTCCCAAGTAGCACCTTCTGCTAGTAAGTTCGCCCACTGTATTAGTATTTCAGTAGTGGGTCATCGTCGTCGAGTCATGATCCGTCGATCAATAATGGCACTCGATTGGGTATGGAGTTCTCATTGGGTAGTCATATTTGGTGGGTGGCTTGAGTTGTCTCCAAGCACATTTTCACCACTTCTATCTGGTCATCGGTTTGTGGGTAATATGTCGTATTCTTTTTCAATTTAGTGCCCTACATCTGGAATAACTCTATCCAAAATCTACTCATGAAGATGCAAGTAGAATTTGGCACAAGCACAATGCATCCCTTATAGCGCAATTCTTTTGAGTCCCAACTGTAATGAGTCTCTAGATCTGCCTACCATGCCCTCTTAATATCCTCAGGGATGTTGCTAGTCGAAAGTGAAATGACCAAAAATTCAACATGCTTGGGTAATCGTAAAAGCGCATCTACAACAACATTCTCTTTCCCCTTTTTGTAAGTTATTTCATAATCATATCCAAGAAGCTTTGTTACCTATTTTTGCTGTTCGGGGGAAGATATCTTCTGCTCTAAGAAATATTTTAGGCTTTTATGGTCGGTCTTGATTTGAAAGCGTCGCCCGATTAAGTACGATCTTCATTTGGCCACCGCATGCACAATCGCGAGCATCTCCTTATCATAAATAGTTATTTTCACATGTGAAGAAGATAATACCTTACTGGTATAAGCGAGGGGGTGGCCATATTGTATTAGTACAACACCAATTCTGACTCCGGAAGTATCGGCTTCAATAACGAAAGTCTTGCCGAAGTCGAGTAGCGCAAGTACGAGTGTTGTAGTCATTACGGCTTTAAGTTTGTCGAAGGCAATGGTGGCTTTGTCCAACCATTAGAAAGCATCTTTTTTCAGCAAGAAAGTAACTTATGAACTGATCTTTCCATCATTTTTTACGAACTTGCGGTAGTAGCCTATTAAACCGAGAAAGCTATGTACCAATTTTATGTTTCTCGATGTCGGCCAGTTCTACATTGCTCGAATTTGGAGGGGTCCACTACCACACCTACCTTTGATATGATATGCCCAAGATATTCCACATTTTGTTGAAGAAAGCAAAAATTCGTAGTGGTCATTATGTGTTCAAAAGGTGGTTTTCGGTATATCCAGCTTTGTAAAGATTTGTGCTCCCTTTCATCTAGTAATTCATCTACTATTGGAATAAGATATTTGTCCTTGATGGTTATGCCATTGAGAGCTCAGTAATCAATACACAATCGCCATGTTCTATCCTTTTTTCGTACGAGGATCACCGGTGAAGAGTAGGGGCTGCAACTTGGTCGAATAACTCCTGTTTTAAGCAACTCTTTGACAATCCTTTCTATTTTATCCTTTTGGAGATGTGGATACTGATATGACTGAGTATTTGCTGGAGGTTTGCCTAGAAGAATCGTTATATAATAATCATGCCGACGGGTAAGAGGTAGGTTGCATGGTTCGTCAAATATATCTGAAAATTCAGCAAGCAAAGGAAGTGGTTCCTTTAAGATATCTAAGTATTCTCTTAACTTCTTTAAGATGAGATATCTTAGGATTAGATTAAAACCTAGCACAAAGACCTACACTAAACATGATATCCGGTCTTGTTGTGGTGAGGTATAGTAGACTTCCTATCATACCCCTATAAGCTTTTTGATCAAAGCTTTCTCCACTTTCATCAATTTTTAACTTAGTGGAGGTGCTCATAGGAGTGTTGATAGCCTTTGAGCTATCTATATTAAACCTTTTTAGCAAATCTAAAGCGTATTTTGTTTGACTAAGAAAAATGCCATTACTTAGTTATTTGATTTATAAGCCCAAAAAGAAGGTTAATTCTCCCATCAAACTCATTTTAAATTCAAGAGTTATACTTTTAGCAAATAATTCACAAAGAGTTTCATTTGTGGAACCGAAAATAATATCATCAACATAAATTTGAACAATAAGAAAATTATTTTTAAAATTTTTTATAAATAATGTAGTATCGACCTTGCCTTTAGAGAAATTATTTTCAATAAGAAATGAACTAAGTCTCTCATACCAAGCCCTTGGGGTTTATTTTAAACTATAGAGAGCTTTAGTCAATTTAAACACATGATTAGGGAGACTATTATTCTCAAATTCGGGAGGTTGTTAAACATAAACTTCTTCGAAAATAAAGCCATTAAGAAAAGCACTTTTAACATCAATTTGAAATAATATAAAATTATTACTACTAGCAAATGCAAGGAGCATCCTTATGACTTCTAATCGAGCCACAGGAGCGAAGGTTTCTTTGTAATCGATACCTTCTTCTTGGTTGAAACCTTTGGCCACTAATCTAGCCTTGTTTATAACCACGATACCAGATTCATCTTGCTTGTTTCTAAAGACCCATTTTGTACTAATAACTAAATGGTCATTTGGCCTAAGAACAAACTACCACACCTCATTTCTCTCAAATTAATTTTGTTAGAATCAAGAGTCCGAGGTCGGCACTAAGAGGAGGGGTGAATTAATGCAGGGGTCAAATCATGTCTTCAAAAACTTCATTATGATAAAACCGATTTCATAAAGATGTTAACTTTGAAGGCGTATGGAAACGTATTTGATGTAAAGTAAGAAAGGCAGTTTACAATTTAGATAAATAGCAGAAAGTAAATGCAAACTGATTTATAGTGGTTCAGTCGTCATGACCTACATCCACTCCTTCGATTCCTCTTCCGTCGAGTCCACCGGCATCCACTAACGATCTTTCTTTAATTGACGAAGATCAACCTCCTTCTTACACCCCTCTTCTCCTTTTCATGGGTTTAGGAGACAACCCTTACAAGCACTCACACTCCTCTTACATAATTCTAAACTTAGAATGGAGGAGGAAATTTCTCAAGAGATTGCAATAGCGTTTCTTTGCTTTTAAACTCTTTGTGCTTGTATCTTTTAACCAAGGATGAGAGAGGTATTTATAGGCTTCAAGTTAATTTAAACTTGGAGCCTAAAAATATCTCATCTTGGGTTTCCTGGGTACGGGCGGTACCACCGCCTGATAGAGCTTGGAGACCGAGCTCTAGCGATACCACCGCTTGACAAGAGCAGTACCACTACTGGCAGCATTTATTGCCAGTGGTACCACTGCCTAGTCTAGGCGGTACCATCGCCTAGACCACCTGGGAGATTGAGTCCCCCAAGCAGTGCTACCGCCTGCCCTAGCGGTGCCACCGCCGGCCAGGCTTTCAGCATTCTGGTTGGGCCTTGAATCCAGCCCAAACCAGCCCAACTTTGGGCCTAGTTGGCCCCTATTAGAGTTGATGGGATTACCTCCCACTACCAACTTAAATTATGTGCTAACTACGATTCCTAAGACATATTCTAAGCATTTTAGTTTCGGTACATCAATTGCTCTTCCCACGATCTTCCGACGAACTCATGACGAACTCCCAACAATGTTCCAGTGGACTCCCGGTAAGCTCTTGGACTTCATGATGATCTTCTTGGCGAGTTCCAACGAGCTTCGCTGGCAAGCTTCGAGACTTCTCGGCTGGTTCCGATAGAACTTCTGATGAACGTTTGGACTTCCGACAAACTCTCAAACTCCCAACAAAATCACGTCTTAGACTCCCGGACTTCATTTCACTTTATGCCTTAGTATCGTAGTTAATCCTGCACATGTAAAACACACTTCGATCTAGACAATTAATACTAAGCATTAATCATGTTGTCCAACATGTCATTGGTCCTTCGACGCTTCGTCCGATTCTTCGACGCATCGTCCTCTCTTGCAACCTATTGCCTAATCGGCAAGTTGACTCCGCAACTCTGATATCCTTAGCGCATATCCGCTTTTCTTGGCCCGATGCCCAAATCTATGGCCCGAAGCCTTCTGTTGATATGTCGACCAATCCTCCGGCTCGATGTCCAATCTTCTTATATGTTTTCCCCCGACACAACATGATTCTTCCTGCTTTAATTGTCTCTCCTAGATTGCAGCATCCTGCATCACTCAAAACGCAGATTAAAACATAAATGCTTATCATTTGGTTTCATCATCAAAATCCAAAATTCAACAATCTCCCCCTTTTTTATGATGACAATCAATCGATGACGGAGTTAACCTTAACTCTCGGAGTTTAAACAAAATCCCCCTATCAATCTGGCATTGATAGAACCTTGAATTCAAGCTGAATTCAAGTCATTGCAAATTTCATCAAGAATATTTGCAACACGTCATCATGCATAATATGATCATACTTCTCCCCCTTTGTCATCAACAAAAAGGCGAAGTTCCAACTATCATGTGTTTAGACATAAAAGTTCAACACATTGCATAATTAACATAATCTCCAGTTTTATCATCATGCAATATTTCTATCATCATAGATATGCAAGGTAGTAAGATAGTAAGTTCTACAACATACAAGCTAACAAATTTTATAACATTTTAGAACATTCAAGCTAGCAGTTTTGAGATGTTCAAGAAAGTAACTCTTGCTTCTTAAAATATGCAATTTGTAAGCTAGCAAATTTTTGCTTCCTTTGCAATGTTTGAGCTAGCAATTTTGCTTTCGTTGCAAAGTGCAAGTTAGCATGTTTTGCATCTTGAGATAGGCAAGATAGCACTTTTGGTAT
>LVTN01001123.1:58204-74542 GCA_001649415.1 Musa itinerans
TACCTCATATATTTGGCAAAACAGAGATGATCAATTCTGACCTTCTGTTACTAAATTGCTCATAACTCTCTAGTGAAAATTCTGAATTTTGCAAATCTTAGTTCTTTGGAAACTAGATTCATGTATTGTTCTTTTAACATATAATTTGGAAATTTTGAAATATGTTTGCTTTCTGAAACATCTGTTTAAATTGATTGTATTAATTCTGCAAAACGGATATGATCAATTTTGACCTTCTATTACTAAATTACTTATAACTCTCTAGTGAAAATTCTGAATTATGCAAACCTTAGTTCTTTGGGAAACTAGATTCGTATATCTTTCTTTTAACACCTAATTTAGAAATTTTGAAATATGTCTGTCTTCTAAAACATTTATTTAAATTGATTATATCAATTCTGCAAAACAGAGATGATCAATTCTGACCTTTCTTTACTCTATTTGTTGTAACTTCCTGTTAGGAACTCAAAAAAGAAAAAAAGAAAATTACAAATCTGAGTTCATCTGAAAATAGATTTATACAGCTTTCCAATGAGACCTATTTTTAGTGAATTGGAGCATGCTTGGTCACTCAAACAATTCAGGAAATGTACCATTCAAATTCTTCCAGAATTGAAAACTTTGTTGAGTTTTGCCTATTCAAGTTTCATCCTATTGGAAATTTGATTTCTGCTAAATTCTTCTTCAATTGAGCTTTATATTAGTCCTTTGAAATTCTTATATTTGTTCATCCTGAAATTGTTGTATGTCTGAAATTTATTATGTAATGCTTTGTTTGTATTTCCTTGTTTTGATAAAGGCACACGCATATTTCCATTGTTCCGCATGTGCTTCCGATATATTCTAATGTTATTGTTCATACTACCCTTTTGTACTCTGGTGTCTTGTGGGTTAATGTGAAACTTTGCCATAAATGGTAAAGGGAGTTATGATTAGAGCCCGCGATTACTCTGCCGGCCCCATTGACTTCACTCAGACGTGGGTGGATGGAGCTCCCAAACGTGGTAGCCTTATGCTTGGTGGTCATCCAGAAATGGATGAATCACATTATGTATGTGGTCCCACAGCGCCCTCTATGATTTTAATATGATATCCAATGCTTTGCTTATGAGTTTATATTTATGCTTTGGATAAAAATGGAATGCATGCTACATCAAAAATGACATACAAGCTTGTGTTTATTATTCAGTTCACTTGTTATACTTTGAAGTGTTTCGTATGTCATTGTTATGCTCCTAAACACTATTACGTCTTTGATATGCACCTAAATACTTCATGTGCCATTTGATGCTTGCCTAAATGCTTCTTTTGCCAATGAAATGCTCCAATTTCATTTCTCTTATTGTTATGTCTAACGCCTGTTTTCGAATGAGGTAACCCTTTGTGATTTTTTATCAAATGAGATGATTTCAAATGAACACTTATATTTCTGCTATTGTATCTTGATACTAAGCCAACTTGAACTTCTCCTATCGTCATGGATATGTTAGTCACTTGCTGGGCTCTTTATGCTTACCCCGTTGCTATATAAATTTTTCAAGATAGCTTGTCACGCACTGAAAAGCTAGAATTGGGTTGAAGTAGTGAAAGGCTAGAAGATTTTTGGGCTAATCTTTGTTGGTTGATCGGTTTTTATTGTATAGTATACTTTACTTCTGATGTAATGTTAAGGATATATTGATACTTATATGTTGTAAAAGTTTAAAGGACCGCTCATGTTTAAGGAATGATAAGTTTAAGTTGTATAAGGATATGAACTCATGGTAAATATTATTTTTTTGATTGTATATATTTCTACGATTATGGATTTGTGTTGTGGTTGATGTTTAGTTAAGTTGGCTTGGATTTTATGAATCTCTGAGTGAAGTGAGTATGATTTATGAAATGTACAGGTTTATAAATTGTGAATATTGATTTGAATGGTTCTTAGTATCCTCAAATTGTTAGATTGGAACCCGGATTGAATTGACGATGAATTATAATATTATTAATTTTAGACAGGGTCACACCTCCTAAATACGATAATTCGGGGGGTGTAATAGAGTTTGGTATTAGAGCATGGTTTGAGGATCACTGAAATATTTCATATGTTGACGTGCAAAATATATTGAGGCCTAGTGAACTATAATGGTTGGTGGAAATTTTCTTTGATGCCTTTTAGAAATCTTGGGTGACGAGGACATTTGGTCCTATTTTATCTACTTTTGATTTATTAAAGGGGAAGAAAGGGTTGATCGAAGATATTAAATCAGAGTGGTGTAGCGGTAGCATAGTGAACCTAATACATTGGTGGCAGAATAGTGGAAAAAAAAAAGGATGATGCAAATGGAGAAGATTTTTTATGTATGAAATTGTTCTGATGATCAAAAGAATTTCTGGAGATCAAGGATAGAAATAGCAAGGACAAGTTTACTAATAAAAATATGATTGGAAATGAATCAGGAAGTGATAATAAGAGGGTCAAGACATCTGGATTTGAAAGGGGAAGTCACCATCAAAGACTGCCCTTTAAAATAAGAAGAAAGAGTCACTGCCTCCTAAATTATCAACGCATGTTAGAGTGTATGCTATCACTAAATATGATTCTAAAGCTTCTGAATTAGTGGTTGAAGGTATTATCTATGTTTCTAAAAGAATGCAAAATTTTTTTTGACCATGGGTCTCATCTATGATTTAATTCGTAATATTTTGCTTATCACTTGGGCATTCAACCTAAACCACGGGGGGCGTGACATTTATAATCAAAGTTCTTTTTTTAAAGATACGAAATGCTTTGGGTAAGGATGTTTCGGAAGTAGATGCATCCAAGTTGCTAGATGGAGAAGGAGTTTCATTTAAATTCAAAGCATTAAAATTAACATCATCATCAAAATCATTTTTCTTAATTGCGAAAACTTTATTAAAAACAACATGAATGGATTCTTATATAATCAAAGTTCTTTTATTAACGATACGAAATGCTTTAGAAATAGAAGAATAGCCAAAAAAAATACCTTCATTGGATTTAGCATCAAATTTTCCTAAGGCATCTTTTTCATTCAAGATAAAACACTTACACCCAAAAATTTTAAAATATGAAACATTGGGTTTTTTGTTGTTCCACAACTCATAAGGAGTGTTGGTGAGTAAGGGTCTTACTAGAACTCTATTCATGACATAGCATGTCGTGTTTACGGCTTCAGCCCAAAAATATTTGGGTAGGCTATGTTCATTCAACATGGTTCTTGCCATTTCTTGTAAAGTTCTATTCTTTCTTTATACTATTCCATTTTGTTGAGTATTTCTTAGAGTAGAGAAGTTGTGGTTGTATCCATTAGATTCATAAAATTCTTAGAAATCACGGTTTTGAAATTCACCACCATGATCACTTCGAATTGACGAAATCATAAAACCCTTTTCATTTTGAACAAGTTGACAAAACTTAGAGAAATACCTAAAGCATTCACTTTTGTGTGATAAAAAATAAGTCCATGTGTATCTACTATAATCATCTACAATGACAAAAGCGTATTTGCTACCTCCTAGTCTTGATGTAGAAGTTGGTCCGAATAAGTCCATAGAGATCAATTATAAAAGTCTAGAGGTGCTTATTTGATTCTTAGATTTGAAGCTACCTTTTATTTGTTTTCCTAATTGACAAGTAACACACACATTATCTTTGACGAACTTGATATGAGAAATTCCTTTTACAAGTTCTTTAGATAAAATTTGGGTGATTAGTTTCATGCTAGCATGACCTAATCTCCTATGCCAAAGCTAAGCATCATCATTCAAAATCGAAAAACACATTTCATTGCAAAGATCATTAATGTCAATGGTGTATATGTTATTTTATTTTAATGCAATCATAGATGTGTTTTTGCATGGTTTTTCAATAATGTAAGTATTAGATTCAAATTTAACAATATATCCTTTATCACACAATTGACTAATGCTCAAGAGGTTATGTTTTAAGCCGTCAACTAACAATACATCTTCAATAAAGAAGTTAGATTTGTTACCTATGGTTCCTTTGCCAATGATTTTACCCTTGTTGTTGTCTTCGAATGTGACATATCCTTCGTCTATGCTAGTGAGCTTAGAGAATTGAGATGAATCTCCGGTCATATGCCTTGAGCATCCACTATCAAGATACCATCTCTTACTCCTAGCTTGTGATGGTATACATTTCTACAAAAGAGGATGATTTTTAGGTACCCATTTGACCTTGTGTGCCTCAAAAATCGATCTAAATTGCTTATAATGTTGCATAGAATTCTTTACAGTTCCTTTAGGAACCCAAATCAATTTGTGTGGACTAACCTTTTTAAATGGACAATGATAAGCTTTATGTCCACATTTGCAACAAATATTGTATTTGTTTTGGGGTGAAATATGCAAGATCGGGCCTTTAACGAAGGTGGTTGGATTTTGGTGAGAGCTACTCACAATCTGATTCCACTCCTTTTATGAACGTGACCCTTATTGGTAAGGATCATGTTCAAGGACTTGCTACCAATCTCAAATTTCTTTAAGGTATCCTTGAGTAGTAAGTTTTCCTTTTGAAGTATTTCTAAATCATGGCATTTCGTACATGTAGCTAAACTATCATTATGCTCAATTTTTAATTTATCGAAATTACTAACAATAGAATCATGCTCCTTTTTTAACAATTTATATTTTTTACTAATTATTTTACATTTATCAAATAAATCATGAAAAGCATTTAATAATTCATCAAATGATAAATTTTCATCAATTGAATTTGTTACCTCTTCTCCAATGGCCATTAGTGCATAGTGAGCAACTTGCTCAGTGTTGGTTGGCTCTTCTTCTTCGGATGCTTTTGAGTCATCCCATGTTGCTTTGAGTGCCTTCTTCTTTGGTGTCCTCTTCTTGGCTTGGGGACATTTACTCTTGTAGTGTCCCGGTTTCTTGTATTCATAGCAAATTACTTGATCTTTCTTGGGTTTAAATTTATATTTAGTGTCATTTTTAATGTTCCTTTTAATGAATTTTTTGAATTTCCTTGTTAAAAGTGCCAAGTCATCATCAAAGTCCTCATCACTTGAGTTTTCTCTCAAGAGGTCTTCTTGTGTTCTCAGTGTCATATCCTTCTTATTTTTTAGAAGGGTGTCCTCAAGCTCTTCATGAGCTTTGCATGTCATTTCATAGGTCATTAATGACCCAATTAATTCTTTAAGAGGAAAGTTATTTAAATCTTTGGCCTCTTGAATGGTCATGACCTTAGGGTCCCAACTCTTTGGAAGGGATCTTAAAACTTTATTAATGAGCTCAAAATCTGAGAAACTTTTACCAAGCTCTTTTAGACCATTGACGACATCCGTAAATCGGGTGTACATGTCTCCAATAGTCTCACTCGATTTCATTCGAAATAATTCATAAGAATGCACTAAAAGGTTGATTTTTGACTCCTCCACTCTATTAGTACCTTCATGAGTCACTTCAAGTGTGTGCCAAATATCAAAAGCTGTTTCACAAATCGACACTCGATTAAACTCATTTTTATTTAATGCACAAAATAAGGCATTAATAGCCTTTGCGTTTAAAGGTAAAAGTCTTCTTCTCCAACTCATTCCAATCATTCATTGGAAGAGAAGACTTTTAAAAACTGTTTTCGACAACATTCCAAAGCTCAAAATCCATGGAAATTAGGAAGATCCTCATTCTAGTCTTCCAATATGTGTAATCTGTACTACTAAACATGGGCGAATGTGTAATTGAGTGACCCTCTTGGTTGTCGGCAAATGTCATCTCTCTTGGGTTTCAAACCAACTGTAAGTGAACCTTGCTCTGATACTAATTGTTAGGATCAAGAGCGCACTAAGAGGGGGGGGGGTGAATTAGTGCAGCGGAAAACTTATGTGATTTTATAAAATATTTCATACGTTCGAATTGATTCGGAAAGATAATAACTTTAAAATGTAAGAGAGCGTAAGTGTAGTCAAAGTAAGATGAGGAGAAGCACATTGATATGAAATGATTTACAGTTAAAGAAGATTGATCAAAACGAAATGCAAACCAGATTTAGAATGGTTCGGTCAATGTGACCTATATCCACTTTCGGCTTCCTCCTCCGACGAGGTCACCAGCGTCCACTAGAAGCCTTCCTTTAATAGGCGAAGACCAACCACCCTTTTATAGCTTTTCTCCTTTTGCCAGGCTTAGGAGACAAGCCTTACAAGTTTCACTCCTCTCTTGAATGATCTCAACACTTAGAAAGGGAAGAGGAGAACTCTAGCTCTTTTATAACACTTTTAAGGCTTCAAAGACTCAAGATTATATCAAGATTTCATTCCCTTTCATGTAGGAAATGGTGGGATATTTATAGGCCCCAATGAGTTCAAAGCTAGAGCCTAAAAGTATCCAATCCCAGATTTTCAAGGTCCTGGCGGTACCAATGCTATTACTGGGCAGTACTACCACTCAGTTTGGGCGGTACCACCGATGACAGGGGTGGTACCATCGCTGGCAGCAATAACTACCAGTGGTACCACCGCCTGACTGGGGCGGTACCACCGCCTAGAATTCCTGGGAGACCGAGTCTCACAAGCGGTGCCACCATTGGCCAGGATTTCAATGGCCAAATGGGCTACTCCATTCGGCACAATTTACCCCTATTATGGGTCCAATTAGCCCCTAATTAAGTTAGTGGGATTACCTCCTAATCCTAACTTAATCTACACTCTAACTACGATAATTAAGACATAATTACTGCACTTCATGTTCCGATGCGTTAATCGCTCTTCCGGTGAGCTTCCAGCGTACTTCTAGCGAACATCCAACGAACTCTCGGCAATGCTCTAGCAGACTCCCAGCAAGCTCCTGGACTTTGCGATGATCTTCTTGGCGAGTTCCTACGAGCTTCTATAGCAAGCTCTTGGGCTTCTCGAATGGTTCCCGTAGAACTTCCGACGAACGTCCAGACTTTCGACGAACTCTCGAACTCCCAACGTGATCTTGATCTTGACTCCGACACAACACTTGCTTTATGTCTTACTGCCATCGTAGTTAATCCTGCACACTTTTCTCAACATATAGATTAGATCAAACAAATTACAATTGACTTCATCATCAAAATCCAAGATTCAACAGTTTGATCTAATCTATATATTGAGAAAAGTGTGCAGGATTAACTATGATGGCAGTAAGATATAAAGCAGGTGTTATGCCGGAGTCAAGATCAAGATGATGTTGGGAGTTCGAGAGTTCGTTGGAAGTCTAGGCATTTGTCGGAAGTTCTATGAGAACCAATCGAGAAGTCCAGGAGCTTGCCATAGAAGCTCGTCGAAACTCACCAAGAAGATCATTGCAAAGTCTAGGAGCTTGCCGGGAGTCCGCCGGAGCATCGCCAAGAGTTCGTAGGATGTTCGCCGGAAGCTCGCTAGAAGAGTGATTAACGCACCAAAACATGAAGTGCAGTAATTATGTCTTAATTGTCATATTTTGAGTGTAGATTAAGTTAGGATTGGGAGGTAATCCCACTAACTTAATTAGGGGCCAATTGGGCCCTTAACAGGGGTAAATTGAGCCGAATGGAGCAGCCCATTTGGTCCCTGAATTCCTGGCCGGTGGTGGCACCGCTTGGGCCAGCGGTGGCACCGCTTGGGAGACTCGGTTTCCCAAGAATTCTGGGCGGTGGTACCGCCAGCAGTTAATGCTGCCAAAGGTGGTACCACCCCTGTCAGGCGGTGGTACCACCAGAGCTCGGTCTCCGAGCTTTGTCAGGAGGTAGTACCACCCAGTAATGGCGGTGGTACCACCAGGACCTTGGAAATATGGGATGAGACACTTCTTGGCTTCATTTTTGAACTCATTGGGGCCTATAAAAACCCCACCCTTTCCTGCATGAAAGGGCACGAAACCTATTGGTATAATCTTGAGTTCTTGAGCCTTAAAGTGTTGTAAAAGTTAGAGTTCTCCTCCTTCATCTCTTCACCTTGTAATCATCCAAGAAAGAGGAGTGAAACTTGTAAGGGTTGTCTCCTAAGCCCGGCAAAAGGAGTAAAGCTATAAAACGTGGTTGGCCTTCGCCTATTGAAGGAAGGCCTCTAGTGGACACCGGTGACCTCGTCGGAGGAGGAAGCCGAAAGTGGATATAGGTTACGTTGACTAAACCACTCTAAAACTTAGTTTGCATTTACTTTGAGAAACTTTCTTTTATAGCAAACTGCCTCTCCTCCTTACTGTGCTTTAACTACGTCTACATATGCTTTCACATAAACATCTTCCGAGATCAGCTTTAATCGTATGAAGACTTTACGAAACCAACACTTTTCATTTGTGCAATTTACATTGCTGCAAACCAGCTTAGTCTTCTCTTGCACTTTCACGAAAGGTTTCATGTTCAAATTCCTTCCGAAACGGATTGAATTGAAACCATTCTCTTTGGAATCACTTTAATCGAAATAAGTTTTTTTTAAAAAGCGAAAGTTTTCCGTAGCACTAATTCACCCCCCCCTCTTAGTGCACTTTTGATCCTAATATATAGTACAAGTGCGAATTGGAGAATGTGTTCACTAATATATCTGCTTACGAAATGCTGGAAAATTGATGATGCCTTATTGTCAGATAGTGATTCTGTAGTCCGGGTGGTGTATTTAGTGCTTAGACTTAAGACACCAAGGATGTTCTATATGAGTACTCTATTTTTTGATATCAGACTTATAGGTCTGAAGGTTCTAGATCTAGTACAGCTAGTCATCGGGAGTGGCAGCCAATTGTACGAGGACTATTAAGTATCGATAGAGGATCATCCACTCTCGGTGTCATGAGAGGAATATCCCATGTATTCTTGCTCAGACAAATCCCTGGCCAGGGTCATTCAGATTGAGAGAGAAAGAGTTCTTCGGGAGAATCCGACTAGAGTGAGACTCGAGTAGAAACTATGTGGGTCTGATAGCACCATACCCGGTATACGGTCTTTGGGATATTAGATGGATAAGGGACTATAGGTACACGGAAACTGAGGACAGTCAAATCTAAAGGATTGGATTCCTCTGTATTGTCTAGGGACTACAGCGTAGTGGCCTTGTACGTCTGTAGTTGATGAGTTCAGTGAATTATTTTGAAGATAATAATTCATTAAGCCAGTAGGAGTTCTGACAGGTATGACTCACGACCAGCTTGATATTGGGCCTAGAGGGTCACACACATATGGTAGGCATTGCGGTGATAGAGGTTCGGATATGAGATATCCGTCGGAGCTCCTATCTTATTGGATATCCAATAAGCTCCTAAATTATTAGATCATATGGATAAGATCCAATAAGAGTCAATGAGAGATTATTGGATAGAGATCCACTAATCTAAGAGGCTTGGGTAGTTGGATAGAAATCCAATAACAAATAGGGCAGGATCCATTAGGGTTAAGTTGATAGGAGACCTTTATAAATAGGAGGGAACCAATGGTTTATAGGTTAGAGCCTTTTTGGGTTACCTCTCCTATTCTCCTCCCCTTCTCCTCCTTAGATAGCAGGCCTAGAGATTTTAGGAGATTCGTCGTAGCCCTACTGTGTGGATCACCGCTAGAGAGGAGGACGCTTGACTTCCTTCACCCTCCCCTACAGATCTATAAGGATTCAGGGATATACGATCTCCTTTGGTAACATAATCTTTCATATATATAGTTTTAAGTTTCACGGATTTTGCACATCAATCGTCGCACGATGACGAACACATCTTTAAGAAATTGGGGATTTTGTTTTTATGTTCTTCCACTACGCATGTGATGTTGCCCCCCTAATATTTCCTTAGAGTGATATTAGAGTTAGGTTGTTCGTGTGAAAGATTGATTTTGAACTACGTGTGTTATGTTTTAGGAAGACTTTTGTCATCAAAATCGTTAACACAAAAGGTGAGAGAGGACAGCAACTATTGCTTCCCTCGCAGGTTGGCTAGTCGTTGCTTGTAGCCTTTGGCCGAGGCCTAGCCACTTGCATACAGATGGCTGGTGGGTAGCAGTCGGCCACCTATGGCCGATAGCCTACATCCCGTTGGTAGGAAGCAGCACGGGCAGGCAGCATCCGTAGCGCTCGCGAGTAAATGCGTCGCAGGGCAGCTTCACCCATGGGCAGACACACCACGGGGCAACGACGCCTACAGCTGCTGCGCCCGCAGACCTAATTGAGAGGGGCATTCATGTAAAACCTACTTAAGTCAACCCCTATTAAAGAGGTGAAGAGGCCGGCTAGGGTTTGGAGGTTATTTCTTAGAGAAGAATTAGGAGTTGTAAAGGAATATGAGTCTTAAGTAAGAGTCCTATTAGGAGTCTTGAGTAGGATTTTTAATTGAGTAGGAATCTTAAGAAAGAGTCCTATTTGGAGTTAGGGTTTAGAAACCCTATAAATAGCCATATATTCATCCTCTTTTGATAAGCAATAGATGAATCTTTTCTGCAACCTTTGAGCGGCAACCTGGAGGGAGGAACCCCCACAGAGTTCCAAGGAGGCCGATCTCCTAAAGAGATCTACCCCAAGTTTAGAATCTACAAGGGTTCTAACACCTGGTATCAGAGTAGTATTCTTACGTCCAATCTGCTATACTTAAAAATCTGCAAAAAATTTTAGCCACATATTATTGCCTTAACCAATCTATTTGCAGTCTTTTTTGAACAAAATTTCTTATACATCTCATAGATCATCTTGGCTTCCATCTAGGATTAATTTATTAAGGAATTTATCTCTAAAATCGATTTTGTGTTGCTGTAAATTTTCATCGCAGACCACTGAAATTTTTCGACGAGAATTATGCTATCGCAACTTGCACCAATTTCCTTGCTGTTATACTACCAAAATTTTCTTGATTAAATTGGACATCCTTGCTGTCATATAAACTGAGATTTTGCTGTCAATTTTCTCCTCAAATCTCTCAAGTTTTTGGTGGAAATTTCATCAAGAAATCACTGTTTCTTTGATGACAATTCTGCTCTTATAAGACAGCACATACCTGCAGCAACTTCCACTGATTTCTATCAAACCTTTGCTGCCATCTACCATAGATCCAAAACTTTCATCCACAGCCCTAAAACTCCACCAAACCACACCCTCAAATTGCACCCAAAACAGCCATAAAACAAGCCTAAACCGCAGCCTACATCCACCAATCCACCAACCCTTTTGACCTCAACCTATACATTCCTTTAACCCGACAACAAAAGAGAGATCTTAACATTATAGATTTGGAGGTATATACTATGGTATCGGAGGATGCAATCAATGGTAAATTCGAAGCCTACGAGGCGTGAATGGAGGATAAGATTTGGACTCTCTTTACCGAACTCAGTTTAGGCCGACCACCAAGCTCGAATAAATCACATCAAGGAGAGAGCTCTAACCAATCACTCCAAGCACAAAAGGATGACTTCCAAGAGAGGAGAGGCTCTATGATCGACCCCAACTATCCACGCATAAGGGTGGACTTCCCTAGATGGGAAGAAGGAGACCCGATTGGTCAGGCGGTGGTACTACTAGTTTAGGTGGTGGTACCGCCCAGTATAGGGTGTTAGGTGGTGGTACCGCTAGATTGGGTAGTGGTACCGCCTAGTGCAGTGTTAGTGTCAAATTGACACTAACGGTGGTACCGCCCAGCACAGGCGGTGGTACCACCCATACCCAGGAAACCCGGGATGAGCTATTTTTGGGCTCCAAGTTTGAATTAACTTGAGGCCTATAAATACCACTCTCATCCTTGGTTAACACACACAAGTATTGGGAGTGAAAATGAAAGAGAACGCTGCTGCAATCTTGTGTGAACTCCTCTCCTTCTTCGAAGTGTTAGAATAGTTTGAGAGAGGAGTAAGTGGGGGTATAAGTGTTATCTCCTAAACCTGGTAAAGGGAGATCAAGTTGTAAAAGGTGATTAGTCTTCGCCTATTGAAGGAAGACCGATAGTGGATGCCAGTGGCCTTGATGGAAGATGAATCGGTTGAGTGGATGTAGGTCACGACAAACGAACCACTATAAAAATCTGGTTTGCTTTTCTTTTGTGCAATTTACCTTAATTGCAAACCACTTTACTTGCTTACTTCTTTTAAAATGTTTACGAACACACTTTCAAGTTAAGCATATTTTCGGGATCGGTTTTCAATGTACGAAAGAATTTTTAGAACCGACATGATTTTACTGCTGCACTAATTCACCCCCCCTCTTAGTGCCGACTCGTTCTTAACAATGGAGCCCAACATGTAACACTGAGTAAGAGTGGAGTCATTAATATACTTCACATAGTGAGCAATCTCATCCTCGCTTGCCCCTTCCTTGGGGGTAAGCATTACTGTATCAAGGACGTATGTGATTTTCTTTGCCGTGAGAACAATTCTTAAGTTGCGGAGCGAATCCGTATAATTTGGACTAGTGAGTCGGTTGATATCAAGTATGCCACGTAAAGGATTTGAAAGCAAAATTTTCTGAAAATAAAGATGTAGAAAAAATAAATAACATGCAGATTTTGTAAAAAATAAACAATCAAGATATGAACTTCTATCTTCATATGCTTCCACTATTTTACGGGTGAGTCACGCGTTACCCACAACATATGAAACGAAAGTCTCCGGTAGACTTCTAGTGGGGATCAGGATCCAATTAGCCTCTTAGTGGAACCTCGAGAGACTCGACTAATCACACTAAACCCGAAAGGTAGGCAACTCTTTCCGATCACAACTCCTAGTGATTCTCATCATATTCGGCCTCCAAATCATCATTCTCGAGGTACTCGACTAACCATGATGTTCAGTTAAGTCAATACCATTATTACAAGATGAGTCTGATTTGATGATATACCCTCGAGGGACTCGACCAAGCACACCATGTCCTCAGGTCACCGGTGACATCTTTATGTCATAGGCAAGATAGCGAATCGCGATATAGGAGAGCCTCGAGTGACTCAACCAACTCAACCTACACCGAGAATCAGTCCCTATCAATAACGATGGAAGGTCACGTGGGTCAATCTAATTGCATTATATTTACCGACTTAATATTATCGAGAGAGTGGTTTTCTTGATTTGGTCTTCTAATATGACATGTTACACACATACATATTTAATATATATTTACATTGCATGCAAATATATATACATATCTAGTAGGTGTATAAGCAATCACACATCACATGAGCAATTACACTAGATGATCATGGACCACAGCCTAATATGATCAGGCCCAAGCCAGTGGGCCTAATCACTCACATCAAGATCTATATGTGCATCAGTGCATCTCCATGTCCAGTGATCATCCATCTCGTCCCTATCAGTTCCGGCGACATCTTGACGCATCTCCATGCATCGTGATCATCCGTTTCATGGGTCCTGCTATCGGTTTCATGCTCCCATTGTGCCTTCTCATGCGATTACAACTTAGTCATAGGCATACAGGCCCAACAAAAAATAAGAAATAAAATGGAGGCACGCAGGCCCCAATAATAATAATCACAAGTACACACATCACACAGTCCATGATCATCCGTCCACCTATCATACATGACATGTATAAATCATCATCATGTAGGACTATTAGATAATAATAAAATTAATAATCAATTAAACTTTCTAATTAATTAATATTTTCTGAAATCAGGGAATGCAAGGAATTTTTTGAATTTTGAGGGGCAATATCATAATTTAGATAAAGGATAGAATCTGGAATTTTTGAAATTCCATGGGGCAAAACCATCTTTTGCCCAGAAAACCCTAAGACCCTTTGTTTGTTAGGACTCTAGCTAGGAGAGCCCTAATTGAGAAGGACATTCATGTAAAACCTACCTAAGCCGACCCCTATTAAAGTGGTGAAGAGGCCGGCTAGGGTTAAGAGGTTGTTTCTTAGAGAAGAAATAGGAGTTGTAAAGGAATAGGAGTCTTGAGTAGGAGTCCTATTAGGAGTTGGTTAGAAGTAGGAGTCTTGAGTAGGAGTCCTATTAGGAGTTAGGGTTTAGAAGCTCTATAAATAGTCATGTATTCCTCCTCTTTTGATAAGCAATAGATAAATCTTTTCTGCAGCCTTTGAGTAGTAACTTGGAGGGAGGAGAACCCCTATAGAGTTCCAAGGAGGTCAATCCCCTAAAGAGATCAATCCCAAGTTTAGAATCTGCAAGGGTTCTAACATTGTCCCTCTCCCTTGCTACGGCCTCCACCACCTTGTCGATAGTGGCCTATGCGGCGGCGGGCACAGGGGCGCCACCCTTGCCCGTGGGCGATCCTACTCGCGGGGCATCACCCGTAGGTGGTGCCGCCACACCGTGCGATTTTGCCCGCAAGCGCAGCGCCCACAGGGCAGTGGCACTTGTAGCCATTGTGCCCATGGGGTGAGGCACCGCCAGCGGGCTGTAGGCCCCCGTAGGTTGCTAATCGTCTATAGCAAGCCTCCTACATGTAGATGGCAATGAGGGCAGTAATAATTGCTACCCTTTCTCGCTTTTATATCAATGATTTTGACGTCAAAAACTTCTCCAAAACACAACACACTTAGTTCAAAACAAATTTTCGCATGAACAACCTGGCTCTGATACTACTATTGGGAAATCTTACGGGCGACATCAACTATGCATAGTGGAAAAACAGAAAACAAAATCCCCAATTCCTAATGATATGTTTATCATCGTATGAAGATTGGTATGCAAAAATCTGTGAAATAGAAAACAACATATGAGATAGATCATATTACCTAAGGAGATCGTATATCCCTGAATCCCTACATATCACTAAGAGAGTGTGAAGGAGGTCAAGCGCCCTCCTCTCTAGCGGTGATCCACACAGTAGGGCTGCGATGATGCTCCTCAAAACTCTATGTCTACTCTAAGGTGGAGAGGGGGAGGAGAATAGGAGAGGAAGCAAAAAGCTCTAACCTATAAACTATTGAATCCCTCCTATTTATAGAGATCCCCTATCAACTTATCCCCAATGGATCCTCCCATATTTGGTATTGGATCTCCATCCAACTACCCAAGTCTCTTAGATTAGTGGATCTCTATCCAATAATCTTTCATGGGCTCTTATTTGATCTCATCCATAAGATCCAATAATTTAGGGGCTTATTGGATATCCAATAAGATAGGGGCTTTGGCGGATATCTCATATCCGAACCTCTACTTATCACAATGCCTTACATATGTGTATGACCCTCTAGGCCCAATATTGAGCTGGCTGTGAGTCATACCTGTTAGAATTCCTTCTGGCTTAGTGAATTATTATCTCCATAATAATTCACTCGATTCATTGACTATGGACGTATTAGGCCACTATGTCGTAATCCCTAGATGATATAGGGTAATCCAATCCATTGGACCTATTTGTCCTTAGTTACCATGTATATATTGTCTCTCATCCATCTAATATCTGAAAGAATGTATACCGGGCATGGTGCTATCAAATCCATATGGTTTTTACTCGGGTCTCACTCTAACCGGATTATTCCAGAGAACTCTTTCTCTCTCAATCTAAATAACCCTGGTTAGGAATTTGTCTGAGCAAGAACACATGGGACATTCCTCTCATAACACTGAGAGTGGTGTTAGGATCGAAGCGGCACTAAGAGGGGGGGAGCTGAATTAGTGCAACGGATTAAAACTTGTAAGTTTAAATTCGATTTCGTAAATGCATAGAGATTTCGATTCGACAATGAATGACTTGGTGAAAGCAGCTCGAGTAAAGGGAGAAGATGAAAACTGAAAACTTGCTGCTATGTAAATAACAGTTTCAGAAATGTAAACACTCACACATTCAAGGAACACACCAATTTAAAGTGGTTCAGTCAAATGACCTACATCCACTTGCGAAGCCTTCTTCGATGAGGCTCCCAACTTCCACTAGCAAATCACTTTTAAGGGGAAGGACAAATACCCCTCTTACAACCTTTTACAAGTGGTTCACACTCTTACAGATTTTCAAAGAGAAGGAGGGAGGTGAACACTTAAGCTATTGAAAACAAGACTTACTAAATACTTTGCTAAGGCTTTATCTCAATTTCTAACTTCTCCAAAGGTTGTGTTCTCTGTTGAGAATTGAGGGGTATTTATAGACCCCAAGAGGATTCAAATTTGGGCTCCAAATTTTGAATTCTCTTGGGTTCCCGAAGTTGACGGTGCCACCGCCTATCAATGTCATATTGATCGTTTACTAGCGGTGCCACCGCCGGAACTCTCGGGTTCTGGGTGGTGCCACCGCCCGAGCTACCTGGTGCTAGGCGGTGCCACCGCCCAATCTGGCGTTACCACTGCCTGATCCTTCGGTCTCTAGGCGGTGCCACCGCCTAGACTATTTTAGCTCACTATTTGGGCTCCAAACTTGACCCAAACCAGTCCGATGTCGGGCCCAATTGGCCCCTACTTGGGTTATAGGATTAACAC
>LVTN01001124.1:0-44021 GCA_001649415.1 Musa itinerans
TTTACTCCATTTTATCCCACCCTATCACGGATATATCTGTACACAATGTTTTATGTAATATTTGTGCATATCTGCGTATTTCGGTTTTGTTCATGTTTTTCACAACATGTAGAAAGTCAGTTTGGTTGACTTATGTGGTCATTTCAGTCTTGTAAACGTTGGTTATGTGTAATTGTCACTTAGAAGCAAAATTGTACAAAAACATGTCATCCAAACAGTCATTTTGAGGGTTTTTTAGCTCTATAGAGTGATGCGAAGTGTTAGCCTTTAGCATAAGAGGAGTGGGCATTCAAGATTGGTATTCATGATAGACCTTCGTGCGTATACCTAGGCGATCAAAGCTAGATGCCATGGAGCATGAAAATTTTCTTTTTGACATTGGAAGTATACGTTCAGAGGAGAATGAAGTATGCAATGAATTCAATATGTTGCTAGGCAAATATTAAGGGGTGTAGTAAAGGATATATTAGCGAAGAGTCGTCATCTAGCTTATGCATTCGCAGTGGTGGAACAGTGTATAATTTATTTAGCATGGCAAAGTAGTCTAAGGGGATGGTAGTCCATAAAACTTTTAGATAGAATTATGCATGGCAAAGTAGTCTAAGGGGATGGTAGTTCATAAAACTTTTAGATGGAATTATGCGAAGAGAAAAGTTACTCCAACGGGATAGATATTCAAGAGGAATAAATCATGATTCTTAAAAGGGAGAATCATGTGCAACAAACTGTACGTGTTGAAGGGGGTACCTCAAAAAAATAACTCCAGAAAGCTCAATAGACTAAGCGAGTGATGATGAGTCATCGCATGATCTCGCACGAGGTAATGTGTTGGTGGACATATTGCAAAATCAAGTAACAGTGCTACCCTAGGCAACACCAAACAAATATACACTTAAAGTCAATATAGAGATCAGACTAAACAGAGAGCTAACTTGTAGAATGGTGGGCACAAGAGCTATCATCAACTCAATGTAACTAAAGAGTGGAGAAGACGAAATATAACATAGAGGCATGAAACTTTTTTTGGATAAAGGTTGATGATATAAACTCTTGTAAAGGCAAAAGTGAGATCATATTGTTTTATGGGTCGCTCGTACTAATAAAGCAGACTTATATTGCATGGTGTCAAAATCGAAGGGAGCTTCGAAGCATATACACTTTATCTTGGTGAAATAATTAACAGAGAGACCGACTCAACTTGCAAAGATGAAGTTAGAGTCAGAAGGCCTTAGTATAGGGCAAGAGGATGTGGAGATAATTACTCTTGAAGAATATAATATAATGTTATCATTCAATTTGCTGCAAATGAAGCTGTACACATTGGAGATTATGTTGGGGGCGAAGACCAAGATCTAGATAATGACACACCAATTTCAACGAGCTTAGTGAACTTCAAGAGCTATTAGGCAATAAATTGTCTAAGAGATGTGCTTCATACATGTGTGACCCGAGAACAAGTAGACAAAGGTCGATTACCAAATGAGCGGATACAATCGATAATGGTAGAGGTCTTGTAATATGCTAGCAGAGGCCATACATTAAGAGACCACAGTCCAAGTTCATCCTATAAAGATCAAAATACAATAGGGATATCACTATGAGGCAACATAGTATAGTGAATTATAGTGGAAGAGTTTGAGACAATGCGACACACACGAGAGATGTCCCATGAGGGACTTAATCATATGAAGGTATAATCAATAGTTACTATGAGCTCCACTTCGTCGAGCAATATGATAATAAGAACGACTATTGATTGAATAAATGAATGTCATGGTACCATAGAGGCGAGTCTTCTATGCGTGCATCAAATTTTACATCGAATGAAAGCTTTGGTTATCAGGATGGGACTATGTGCTATCAAGGGGGATTCCAAGTGTAAGTATTAACTACTCGAAGAACACAGAGGCGTTGTAGCAAGTGATTGAAAGGGTCGAGAAAGCAATGACAAGTCCAAAAGGATTTAGCTACCTAAAACTAAGTGTTGGTTAGAATGAATATGGACTCAGATGTGTACCACAAAAGTGGATCTACCGATCACAAAAAAAGAGATGCAAATATGAGACTTCCATAGAGTCATCAGTCCCTTACTCTCATGGAGGAACAATGCATAGTCATGAATAGGGGTGTGGTAGAGAATGTAAAGGCAAACTCTATGTACCAAGATAAAACTATGTTTAATCAAGGAATAAAATAGATAGTATATAGTATTGTATATAGTTTACTTAGAGGAGTAGGTGACAGAAATGATAGAGAAAATAATACAATTCTAGAGCCAAAACTATAAGAGATTTGCTCCAAGTTAGGGCAAAATTATGCTCTTTTTGAGTAAAGCTTCTTGCATTCCAAAAGTTTAATAGCAATGAGGAGGTAAACTACAATAGCTAACTTAATTCAATGAGTGTAAATACTTTGTATGCTTTGAAAGTATGAGCAAATAGTAGACAAAAACTAGTAACTAATTTGATACATAAAGTATAACCCTC
Organism: Musa itinerans; assembly: GCA_001649415.1. Lineage (NCBI taxonomy): Eukaryota > Viridiplantae > Streptophyta > Magnoliopsida > Zingiberales > Musaceae > Musa > Musa itinerans. The sequence continues at coordinate 2,487 of LVTN01001124.1, forward strand.
GAGGAGGTGGGTGAAGTTAAGTAACATTTGTCTTCTTAACTCTTTAGAGAATGGACAAAATCGAGTATCCTGATTCTCTTATTTATTCAACAGAAGAGTTTCACACATGTTTAAAGATCCTTCGAAGAAACTTAGCAAAAGATAATAGTTATTAAATCATCACCAATCATAATCAATTATATCGAGAGTCGATTGTCCACTTCATTTTCTAATGAAATGTTAATAAAAAATGAAAGTGATGCGAACCTACTATGAGGCGACAACTAAAATTTATGAGATGATACTCATTAAAACTCTAACAAGCATCTACCTAATTAAAGTGGCGTGAGACGTTTAAGAGATCAGCGCACGATAAGGAAAGTCTTTTGTTTCATATGAGATATTTGTAAAAACCAATAAAGATTAGACAACTTACCAATAATCAACTCCACATTAAAGTTAGAATAATTAGTGAGTTGAAACAATAAAATTAGTAGATCAATGTTTGATTACTCGATAATAATGACAAATAGTAATTGAGAGCCGATAAGTGCGTTATAATTGGAGCTATAGATTAAATATTCAATAAAGGCGAGGAGATACAACATTCATAGGGGTTTTGATGAGGATATTAAAAGAATAAGTAGGGGTGAATGCTATAGATAAATCAGTACACATGGTATTTGATATAATGTTTGTAGATGTATGTGTCTTTCGATTTTGTTCATAGTTTATACAACATATAAAATACTTGTAATAGGCTTAACAATCTCATTTTGATTATTATTTTTGATCATTTTAGTCCTGTAAATACATGTTGTATGTAGTCATCATGTAGAGACCAAACTATCGAAAAATAAATCATCTTGGATAATCATTTTGAGAGTTTTTTAGCTCTGTAAAATAGTTTTGAGTGTAACTAACACAGTATCCTAGAGCTACTTAGGTGGCATGTGGTTGGATGACCATTGGGGTAGTGTTTATGGTTAGTTCAGTATCTTATTTTATAATAAAGTCATAAACACTCGTGGAGACTTTTGATCATGATGAATTATCTTGAATCCTTTGTTATATGATAGTAAAGTCTATATTTGTGATTTATATTACCTATCAAGAGTTTCCTGAAATGTCTGGTTATGAGATCTTAGGTTAAACATCTCATATAGCTCATTTTCTTCTTTTTTAGGTTATTAAAAGATTATAAGAGGTTTTAAAAAGACTGATATTTTACAAACAAATAAGCAACAATTTCGCATAACTTAGAGTAAAATCTACTAACATCATGACAACTCTTTTGCATGTTGTGTCGCTTGTTCTAGTGCATTGTGACGAGTTAAGATTGTTAGAAGATTTACACTCGGACTTAGCTGTTTCATTTTCTTCTTTTTCTATACATAAGATTCTATTTTTGTGCTTCTTTGATGACTCGAAAGTAATCCATGCGTTTCTCCTCTCGAACTTATATCTTAAACTTCGTATTGTTATGTAACCGTTGATTTGAGTAGAACATTTCCTCATATATTAAAGCTTGAAGAGAACGGTAACGAAACTTAGTCGTACAGGTTTGGGGCCAAGCGCGGCCTGGCCGCCGCCACCAGTGGCTTGGCTTTGGGCATGGTCATGCCGTAGACCTCCTCGGTGTCGATCTCCTCACATCGGACCCCCTCCGGCGGCGACCAGTCGAAGCAATGGAAGAGCGTGGCGAGCGCCATCAGCACCATGGTCACTCCCAGCGGCGCGCCGGGGCACCTCCGCTTCCCCGCGCCGAACGGCAGGATCCTGAAGTCGGCCCCGTGGCTGATCTCCACCCGCCCGCCGCTGCCCTCTGGCGGCAGGTGTCGCTCGGGCCGGAACGCGTCGACGTCGTCCCAGACGCGCCTGTTCCGCCCCAGCGCGTACGTGTTGATGAACACGCGCGTCTTGGCGGGGATGTCGTAGCCCATGAGCTTGGTGGCCCTGGTGGACTCGTGAGGGATGAGGAACGGCCCCGCCGGGTGCAGTCGGAAGGTCTCCCTCACGACGCACCGGAGGTACGTCAGGTGTGCAAGGTCTGATTCCTGCACCAGGCGATCCCTCCCGACCACCCTGTCGAGCTCCTCCTGGACTTTCCGCAGCACCCCTGGGTGCTTGATCACCTCCGTCATGGCCCATTCGTTCGTCACCGCCGATGTATCCGTCGCAGCGGCAATCATGTCCTACGCCGAATTGATCGACATCATGCTGCAGAAATCATCCTCTCGAGAACATGAATGGTGTCGACGACATACCTGCATAAGAGCTTTGATCTCTGTGTCGTCCATACGTTCCTTCCCATCCTCACCTGGCAAAGAGAGCAGTACATCAACAAAGTCCATTGCTTCTTTGTTCTTTCCATCGCTAGCTTCCTTCCTCCTCGCCTTGGCTTCCCGGTGCTCCTCGATTATCTTCTGGTGGAACCTGTCCATCCTCTTCTCCACCTCCCTAATCTTCTTCTCGCACCCGAGCGGGTCGAGCCACCTCCACAGCGGCAGGTAGTCGCCGAGATAGATCAGCCCCAGGAGCCAGAACAGCTCGTGGGTGATGTGCATGAACTCTGCCGCCTCGGCCGGCCCGGCCAGCTCGGGTCCGAAGTACTGCTTTCCCAGCAGCATCCTCGTCACGTTGTTCATGGAAAAGTTGCCCAGGAACTGCCGCAGGTTGACGGGCTCCCCATCTCGGGCCTTGCGCCACACGTCTCGGGCGAGGTGGCAGGCCTCTATTTTCCGGTGGCCCGAGAACGACTCGATCTGCTTCTTGGTAAGCAAGTGCTCCATGCAGGTTCGCCGCATCCGCTTCCAGTGCGGGCCGAACGGGGCCAAGGCGACGTCGCGGCAGCCGTAGGCGAGGTGGACGGCGGCCAGCGTCCGGGGCCGGGAGGCGAACACGTCATCCTGCCGGAGTAGGATCTCCCGGATGACCTCCGGGTCGTCGGTGGTGACGGCGTCGACGGCGCCGAGGCGGAGGTAAACGAGCGGCCCGTGGGCTGAGGAAAGTTGGGCCATGTCCTTGTGCGGGAGTGGGCCCAGTAGAAGGAGGTTCCCAAAGAGGGGCCACCTTGGTGGGCCCGGTGGCAGTCTCAGTTTGGACTTCCACGCAACCCTTGAGACCAGAGTGACTCCCAACACAAGAAGCAGAACAGGGAGAGCAACAGAGACCAGAATACCCACAGGATGAATCATCTCCGTATCACCGAAATATCATCAACAGTAAGTAGAGATTTGCGAGAGCATTTGTATTTATAATGCGAAGGCGATCATGATTTGTCTGTGTTGGTTCTATTAAACTTAGGATATTTAGGACACTCCATGACCTTGACATGGACAAGTAGGAGACGTGGAGGAGGCGGCTTGGGCTTTGTTAGGGCAAGAATGTCGCGATATGGAGAGGAGTTTTTGGCATGAAGAGGTCTCCCCTTTTCGTTTAGGGCTCGGGGGTATTTATAGGGTAGTTTAGCATTTTAAGTAGAGATTTGCGAGAGCATTTGTATTTATAATGCGAAGGCGATCATGATTTGTCTGTGTTGGTTCTATTAAAGTTAGGTTACCGAGAACAGTGCATGACCTTGACATGGACAAGTAGGAGACGTGGAGGAGGCGGCTTGGGCTCTGTTAGGGCAAGAATATCGCTACTGGTAGCAGGTGAGCCATGCTTTTGGCATTTAGTCAAACAAGTTATGGGTGTTGCATGATTAAGCATTTAGCAGACTTGCATATTTGCAGATTTAGTAGATAACATATGTTAGTGCAAACAGTTTTATGCCGTGGCCTCGGGGCCGACGCGGCTTGGTTCGGGCACGAATGCGCGGGGATCCGATGCGGCGCTCCTTAGGACAGCTGGGGTGGCCGATCACAGACGTCTGAACGGGAGGTAGCACGGGGGGCGTAGCCTCGTGCTGGCGGTTGGGAGACGCGATCTCGCCTTCGTTCCTGCACACAGGTCGGGTCGAAAGCTCGGCCCGACCCCTCCGACGATCAAGTTAGACGATATGGAGAGGAGTTTTTGGCATGAAGAGGTCTCCCCTTTTCGTTTAGGGCTCGGGGGTATTTATAGGGTAGTTTAGCATTACCTGATGTGACTGCCTGCAGGAGGCAGGATCGTACTTCTGACAACGTCTGATGTTGTTACTGACGTTGCGTGGAGAACCGGACTATCGCAGGGTATGGGCGACGGTCGGTTGTCGTCCTCCCCTGCCACGGTCAAGCGCGCGGGGTCGGAAGTCGTTGCTTGACATTGGATGGCATCAGCACATGTCGAGTCAGCGTTTATTGTCTTCCTTATTGGGCAGAGTGGCACCCAGGTGGGGTAGTCGTTGTGACACATCGTGCCACCATTATTACCCCTATCAACATATGTGCTGCTTTAAATGCTTTTTTTGCTGGAAAATAACATACCAGAAAGTGCATTTCTTGGCAACCAACAAAAACATATGAAATCAGGAAATTTTCCTGATTTATTTACTTGTTTATTCAAGAGAGGTTGGGGGATGGTACTGACTCTTTAAATGATTTCAAGAGAGGTTGGGGGATGGTACTGACTCTTTAAATACTTTCAATTATTTAGACTTCAAACTAAGCTGCTGTCTCACATAATATTTTTGACCAAGAAGACTGAGAAGACATTTCACATCTTCATATTTCATCCTTATATTAGGGAAATAAACTAAACTGGCAGAGGATGAGGCTATGACTCTGATCTGTCTAAAGTATAATATTATTTATATATATTGAATTGGTCAAAGAAGGACAGATGCTGATTTCTCTCTCTTTTTTTGCTTCGGTAGGAGAAAACGCAGTCTAAAAGTGTATATATATTGAATTGGTCAAAGAAGGACAGTTGCTGATTTCTCTCTCTTTTTTTTCTTCCTGGAGGAGAAAAGGCAGTCTAAAAGTCCCAACACACTTATCATTAAAAGAAAAAGAAAAATTGCTGACTTGCTACCTACTCCTTGTTTGAATTAGAACAATTTGGATTCTAAAGGACAAGGATTGCAATTTTTAATTCAAGTAGTTGTCATGTTTGTAATCTGATATAGAAGTTCTATCTCTTTTATGCCTACACTCCATGATTTTGCTTTACACACCCCAAAGAAAAATTGCTGCCTACATAATGTTTGAATCTTAGAATGAATTCAATTCCAGAAAACAGCATTCACATTTTTTTTTTGTTTACGTAATTTCCATTGTGAACATCACTTCCAAATAACCTCTCAACAGTTCTTCTCCATTGTTGTTCTCATCTGCTGCCCTCCCTTTACCTTTTCTAAGTGGTTGCAAGGATCAAAGTTATCTTCTTTTTTTTGGTCATTCCTGACTCAACCATCTCAGTCCTTCAAAAATGGCAGCTTAACTATGCTGCAAGTCATAGTTTTAATGGTGACCTTTTAGGTAATGAGGGAAAGAACAAATAGAAAAACTACAATTCTAGAGAGAAGATGAGAGGGATGGAAAAAGATACATGTTTAAGTCACCAAGCAATCTAATGAAGTAAAAACAACTACATCAATTCATCAAATCTTAAATAACAACAGTCTTTTTGTGGTCTGTGTTTTACTCTGTCCAAGTCCCACTTTGTGACTTGTTCCTCAATTTAGGATGCATTACCTTGAATCAAACTTGTCTAGCAAATAATAAGTATATCTTGAATGGAATTTGACTTTGTTAAACATCACTATCCTCTTAATTTTCTTGCACTAGTAGGAAAAGTAAACGAAAAACACATGACTAAACTGCCACATAACTTTGTGTGAATTCCCTAAATGTGTTATTTACTACAGAGAAGTTTAGATTTGAGATATACAAAAAAGAGAGGTGAAATTAAAAGGATGGTTAATGTCAAACCAATTTTTCATCAGAAATAGCTTGTATTATATATGATTGTACTCAAATTCTGGAGAAAATATGAGATTAATTTTTTGGAGGAAGTCATAATTAACTTAAAATGCTTATGTTTAAATAATAAAAAAAACAAAATTTCTCATGTTACATTAAGTTTGATAAAAATAAATCAATATTTATATGCAGAGAGAGGAAAAATGATGAAATTATTTTTTAAAGAAAACATTATTTGAGCAGTGCATGTTTACATGTATGTGTGAATAATAAAGTGAAATATGTTGCTTAGACCAGCAATAAAAGTCATTAAAACCTTCAATGAGAAGGTTTGAAGAGCCAAAGTAGCTCCTATAAATGAAGCATTTGATCATATCTCATGATGGTTTATGCAATATGTTCGTATTATTCTTTGAGAATTAAAATTGTTTCATATCATCTTATAAAGGAATAAATATATTTAGATTAAACATAACTTCTTAAATAGTGTGTCACATGGATGCGTGGGTCCTATACATTAGATTTAGATCGATGAGATGACACAAAGTTTAAAGTAATTTCATTTAATGATGCTTTATTTTTTTATTATGTCATCAGTAAGTCCCGTTCTATAAAAATCTTAGTATTTAGAGCCATCTTTTACTATATATAATTTTTTACTATTTATAATCCTTTAAAAATTAATAAAAAATATTTTTATTAATTACAGTCTCTCTAATTTCATTTTTACGCCTTTACATAATATATATAATCTTAAAGACATTAAATAATTATAATAAATATTTTTTTTAATTTTTTAATTTTCAGTTTATCTCATTTCTTCATCTATTTTTTTTATCACTTTATATCGCCTCCGGCGATTAAGATAACGAAGGAGAAAAAAAAAGTTAGAAGATTTTATTAAAATTAAATTATATATATATAATTTAAAAATATTCAATGAGATCGTTAAAAAAAAAAAAAGGTTTGCATAATGCCCGTCCAAAGGTTAGAGACAGAGGAGACGAAGTTGATGTCAACGACAACGCTGTCCTCATCCCTCCGTAAGCGCTTAGCTCCCCATCCACGTGCATCGCCGCCTCCCCCTCTCTCCTCCTCTCTATAGCACTCCAAAGCCACAAGCCAAGGGAGTACAGTAAGCAGCGCTCGTCAATCCACCACAGTCGTATCATGAAGACGACGACGACAACTTTGCGGATCCGCTCGCCAAAGAATTAGCTTCCCCTCCTCCAAGTCTCTTCGGCGGGGGCGGCGGCGAGCTTCAAGGTACTATCACAACCCCTTCCCGTACGATTCGCTGGATGGATTGTTCGTGTTCCCGTCGTTTCTGTTCTACGTCTGCTTGAAGCGTCAGAAAGATTCCGTTTGGAGGGTGGCAGAAGCCCCCTTCAAGAGTTTGCGCGCGGTTTGTTTGATCCCTCAAATTTCTCTTCTTCTTTTGTTGTTCCTTGAAATAAAAAGAAAATATTTTTCTTTTCTCCTTCTGCTTCGTTCTTCAAAGAGAAAAAGATTGCGTCTTGCGTCTTGATCACTCAAATTTCTCTTCTTCTTTTATTGCTTCTCGAAAGAACAAAAAGAATTTTCTTTTGATCGTGCCTTTTTGTTCTCTTTCTTCTCTTCTTTCTTGAAAGAGGAAAAGGATTGATTTTCGAGTCTGCACGGTTTCTTCGCGAGTTTTGAGATGGCGCGATGAGAATCCAATCTTTTGTGCTAGACTACTTTTGGAGATGATGGGGTTCTTCCCGTCCGCTTATTGCGGAACAAGTGGGTTACGTTCGTTGATGCGATTATAACGGGTCTGTTTGGTTTCTTTCTTAAACGAGCGGCCCTGTTTCTTGAATTAGTTTGATAATTTCCATCCTGTTTCTTCTTGAAAGAGGAAAAACAATTCCATTGTGAGCTTGTACGCGTCCGGTTTCGAAAGTTTTGAGTGGTTTGAGCGAAGCTTTACCGGACAGGCTTTTCAAGAATCCGGATTTTTTCTGTTATACGTCTAAAAAGGGTTGATTCTTGCTGTCGGCTTTGGCGTATCTAGTGGCTTTGGTTCGTTGAAGCGATTATAATGGACCTATCTATAGAAGATATATTATTATATTCTGTGGTGGCTGACACTTTTTTTTTGTTTTCTTTTGGCATTTGTCCATCGATGGATCTGGTTAGAAGAGACGTCTAATATAAAGAGAAACCGGGTGAAGTGATTGGAGTTTGAGGCTGTTCAGAGTCATGGGTTTCAAGCCGCTGCTGTGGTACTGCCAGCCGGAGAAGCATGGGGCTTGGTCGACGGTGGTGGAGAACGCTTTTGGCCCGTACACGCCTTGTGGTATGGAGAGCTTGGTGGTTTGCATCTCCCATTTGGCCCTCTTCGGTGTCTGCTTCTATCGGATATGGAGGACTAAGAGGGACCACACTGTCCAGCGGTACTGCCTGAGGTCTCCATATTACAGTTATTTGTTGGGGCTGCTTGCAGCATACTGCACTGCAGAGCCATTGTTTAGGATGGTGATGGGCCTTTCTGTCACAAATCTGGATGGGTACACAGGTCTGGCTCCATTTGAGGTGAGTGCCCAATTTGTCTGGATATTTTGTCTTGTTTCTAGTGACTCATTACTCTACTCTGTCTCTCATTGCTAAAAGAGAGTTCTTGGATTTTTTGAGTTGATAGTTAATCAAGTGATAATTTTTCATTTCATTGATAAGCAATTTTATCTAGTTAAGCTAATAGTGCTCGATGATTCCCTTATAGTTCTCCAACATGATGCTCGGACAAACTTTGTCTGAATATGCTATGTGGTTATTTTGTTTAGGGTGATATATTTAAGGTAATTTCTTCTAAAGAAAAAAAATTTCCCAGGACAGAGATAATGCTTTAATCAACCATAGCAATTTCTGCTTTTGTATGGCAGGCTTTTAGCATCCTTAAAGTTCAGTAAAATGATAATAGACAGAAATAAAATCTCTTTTAAAGCATTTCTATTACATCTTGCTTCACTGAATCATCCTAGGCCTTTCACAATGTCTAGATTCATGTCAATAGGTGTACCATCGACGATATGATATTTCACCTGTTGGCTCTGGATCTTTCTTGACGTAATCCATATTATATTTTATTTTGGTTTTGTAGCATAAAGCACCTACATTCACAAGCTCATTTTACTATATTATTTTCTTCTTTCAGGTAGTTACATTGCTTATTGAAGCTGCTGCTTGGTGCTGTATGCTTGTGCTGATAATAATGGAGACAAAAATCTACATACACGAGTTCCGGTGGTATATTCGCTTTGTAGTTGTCTATGTTCTGGTTGGTGAAATTTCTATGTACAACCTTGTACTATCGGTGAGACAATATTTTGACAAGTAAGTTTCCTGAAATGTCGTGTTCATTGCGGATATTCTTTTGTAGCCTGTATCCAAGCATGTAACATGGATTCAGTTTTTAGAAATTTCCTAAGCCTTGAATCCTTGTAAATGAAAATAATAAGCCGCCTTAGTTTTATAATGCATGAAGCAATTGTCTCAGAGCCTGAATTTAGCTAAAATGTGGAATATCATGAAATGAACCAAACAAATTCATTAAATCAATTGTTCAAATTTTGTAATCTCACTAGGCTTAGCTTCTTAAACCGAGTAATCAGAGGAATTCAGGCAAGGATATTGTTTCTGTGAAATTCCTTCAGTTTGAAGATTCCTCAACAAAGTTATTAAAGGGGTAATTTTTTGTTAAATGTTTTGGTAATGTCTAGGACATCTTGAAGTCCCTCATGATATTATGCATTACTTGCTTTATCTGGCTAAAATTCTTGAGCATCTAAGCAGAACTAAAGCATAATTACCATTTTGTGCTGTATGCAGATCAATTTTCTATATTTACACCAGCGAGATAGTATCCCAGGTTTGTATCGTTTCTTTCTTGTATCTTACGAATATCAAATACAATTTACTTTCAGGTGGTTTTCTACGGATGATATTCCATCTTCTTTATTATTTGCATATAGAACCTACCCTCAATAAAGCTTTGTTCACAATGTCATATTCATCGTAGTGATATTAAACTTTAAGCCGTACATTTAGGTGGCCTAAGTTTGTGAACTTCGTTAAATATTCTTGTATTTCACATGCAGTTTTTGTTTGGTATCCTGTTGCTTATCTATGTTCCAAGTTTGGATGCTTATCCTGGATACAGTCCAATTAGAACTGAGGCATTAATTGACAACACGGACTATGAACCACTTCCTGGAGAAGAGCATATATGTCCTGAGAGGGAAGTCAACATGTTTTCCAGTGAGTATATTGAAGGCTTAATTGTTTTAAGTGATGGCTTGATAGTATTAAGCAAAACTTTCCTTGTTATCATATCTTGGGTGATGACTTTCTATTTTTCTCCTTAGAAATATTCTTTTCATGGATGACTCCTCTCATGCAACAAGGCTTTAAGATGCCCATCACTGAGAAAGATGTTTGGAAATTAGATTCATGGGACCAGACGGAAACTCTGAATAGCAGGTATTTGTCCTCAATCCCTTGGCTAGTTTCTCACAGAATCATCAATGTTAACCCTTCAATTCCTTCTAATGGATTCTTGTTTCAGGTTCCAGCAATGCTGGGCTGAGGAATCTAGAAAACCTAAACCTTGGCTGTTGAGAGCACTGCATCGCAGTCTTGGAGGAAGGTACGAACTATAACCTACTAATTGTGCAAGTTTTGTGTTGCAATTATATGTTCGGGGGATATTTACTCTCTGTAATACATTGGGGATTTTTCTCCGATCTAATATTTCAGTTTCTCTTTGACTTTCTCTACAGATTTTGGCTTGGTGGATTTTTCAAGGTAACACATGGAAATTCTTACAGTTGTCTTTTACTTTGATTTAGCCTTTTCTTTTTTTCACTGAAATTGAAATGGAATGAACTGCATTGCTAATATGACCCAATAAACAATGCTTTCAGTGATCTTTTTTATGGAAATTCCTTATGTAATTACAGTTTGTATTGATGTTTCCATCAATTTTGTGTAGTCATCCATAAAATTTATGTCGCATGATGAAGAAATAAAATTGTTGGAAAATTTCATGAATGACTAGACTAATTTGTATGGATGAAACCCAGTTGATGGACAATATAGTGCAAGCTGCATATTGCAGACTACCAACTCCATTTATCTACTGGGTGGGTCTTCTTGGATAACTCTTTTTCCTTCTTGTCTCAGATTGGTAATGATGCATCTCAGTTTGTTGGTCCACTAATATTAAACCGCCTATTACTGGTATGTTATTTTCTGACAAATCTGAATTTATAGAATTTTTTATCTTATTTTATGCTGTGTTTTCACATTATTGCTCATTTTAATATGTGTTTATTTATTCAGTGGCAAGATATCTCTTTTTTTGACATAATTAGCAAAATTATGTGGATGCAATTCTTTTTCAGATTTAATTTATGTGCCAAAAACGGAACACTCTAGTTTCATGAATTTTCTATTGCCACGTGGTATTGGTGTAGGACAATCAAAAGGTTTAGGCTGATGGGTTTAGGGAGAGAGTCGGTGAAAAAAGGTAACACAAAAGAGGGGAGATTCAACAATACAGTCGATCTATGGAAAATTTGATTTGAAACCATGAAAGAACAAGTAGTGCAAATTCAAACATATACCAATTTTGAGGAGGGAGAAAGATATTGATTTGCCTTCTTGGCTAGCCTCACTTGGTTGTGATTTTTATCTGCTATTGCTGGGTTGTTCCAGCAACATCAGGCTCTCACTAGTTGGATGGATCGTGTATGGTCAAGGGAAAGTCTAAGATAGTAGAGTGTGGGGTTTAGAGATTTTGTAATGGGAGAATTTATATGAGTAGGATATTTGGGGAAGATAGAAAAGGAAGATAAGAAATAATAGATAACTTATTGGACTCACCCCAAGATAGAAAGGATAATAGGAAATCATCAATCAAGATTTGTGATCTTTAATCAATTCAAGTTTTAATTGCTTCCATCTTTTTCTTCATTGGCTTTCTTTTTCTTCTCCTTGTGCTATCTAGGAAACTAAAATAGAATCATGGAAAATGCTGCCATGTGGCAACTTATGTTTTTTTCACAAAGCCCCCTCTAAAATACTAATATTATTAAAAAAAAAATAGATTGAATTGAAAACAGGTCAATTGAACTTGAATCCAATTATCATCACTGTCTAAAGGTATTACTGATGAACTTTCTTCTTTCCATGCCTAGTACAGAACTGAAAAGTGTCTTGATTTTCATGAGGTATATACAAGTTCAAGCCTATGACCAGCTTGTCGCTTGCCAAATTTGGGTTAAAACCACTTCAGACACATGCAAAAGTCAAAATTCCAAGATTTTGCCTGGTCTTAGTTGAAGCCCAGTAAGTTCTAACTGATAATGGTTGGTTGAAATACTTAAGACCTTGATGGTTCTTGGTTAACTGGTGACCCTCTCGATCCTTCCCATTGTTCTGTTTCTCCCAACTTTCTCTTCATCCAGCTCCCTCTTGCTGACATTCCATCTGTTTCCCATTCTTCGACAAAACCCTCCTCCATTTGGGCATATTTTTAGATGAGGGCTACCACTTCAAGAAGAAGAAGTCGGTTAAAATACAATGATCATGAAAATAAAAACACACTCTGCTGAGGTAATGGATGAAAGTGGCAATTTCTGTCATTCTCACTCTCACATACTTGTATGTGAGATATCTCTCATCTTTTTCTGAAGCATCATAAGTGGTCATTTTTCTTGTTGTACTTCAACATTAATTCCTTGCAGATCATATATTAGTTGTCTGGTTATATGTCCCTCATGACGAGTGAAACATCTCTAGATGAATCAAATATCTTTTTTTATTCTCATCTTCTAGACAATACCTTTGATCATGATACATGTCATAAATCATACGAATTTATTCAAAACTATCCAAAAGCCAAAAAGAGTTGAAGGAGGCTCTTTTTTATTTGTACAAAATCAAACAAATGTATCAACACCTTGATATAATACAATACCTATATCATAGTGCTCTCAAAGGGGATCAATACAGGGTCAGTACTTGACACAACATTCCTTGATTTGAACTGTATTTTTGTTGTGCAAAAAATTCTTAGGCATATCTGCCGATGTTATCTTTATTGTAGATTAGTCTTAGGGCTGAAAAATTTCAGAACATTGTCAGTGATATTTTCTTCTATGATACTCGACTATAAGAACACAAGTTGGATAGATTAGTAAGTTAATTTAATCTAATTTTACCATTGGAATCCACTTCGTTTGTGGCCCTTTCTTTTATTAATTAGGGTTTTTCATTGTTTAGTTAATTATTTATCACAATTTTTTGAACGGACTTGATGTTTTCTAGTTCAATGAAACCTAGAATGCTAGAACTATTACAGCGTCAGTTAACTACTTGTGGTGTTGACTCGGTTCTGTCTTGACCCAGGCTTGATGGGCTAATTGGCCTGTCAACTTCATTGAACCCAAACCATTGGCCAGAATGCTTGAGCTCAAGTCAATAGTAGTACACCTATCATACCCTTATAAGATAATCTTAGTTTTGCCCACTTTCGATGTGGGACTTTTTGGGGTGTTGTAGGTTCCTTAGTTTGTCAATTCCCCAGATGGGGGAAGAATTACTTATCAGCATGGCAGAAGTGGAGCAGAGTGTAGCAGTGAAGGTGGTATTAGGTCATTGCCGTGCTGTTGTCGTAGAAGATCTTGGTACATATGGTGAGGATGGGGAGATGAGGAACTCAGTCTAGGCACAATGGTGGTCTGAGATGATTGGGATGGAGACTGCAACCATGGGCCGCAAGTTCCAGTTGAGTGATCTAGATGGGAACCAGGGTGATTTGAGTCCGTGGGGACACTCACTTTGGTAGAGAACATCTGCATTGAGGTCTTGGGATTGTAGAAAGAAGTCTTACATGATGGTGGATTTGGAATTTGGGTGAGAAACTCCATATCTGTATTGTAGTGTTTTAGAATGTGCATGAGTTCAATTTTTTTGATCTGTTTCTAAGAGGAGAAAAAGATATCTGTAAAGGTGCCTCTTGGTTGCCTGTACCCTATACTTAGTTACTTATAGACCTTCCCCAAGGATGGTCATTAAAGATGAACATTGAACATGATCTGGGTTGATCCATGATGTCTCCTCCTGTTAGGTACATACAAATATGGATATATGTGTTTATAATGCACACATGTAGATGTATTTATTGAACTTATGTATAATATATAGAATCTGTAATACATGTATGTATATAGGTAAAACAGGTGACAGAAGGTAGGCTTTTTACCTAGAACATTTGAACCACAGCACAAGTAACTGGTTTGTTTGCTCATTTATTATGGTTTTACTTGTGCTGTTCTACTTCAGTTTCTGGTCTTTTACTAAACATGTTCTGTTTTTCTTTAATTTTCTATATGTTGTTGATTTTTCTTAAGATAAATCTGAAGTTTGCTGACATGATATGCAGTCCATGCAACAAGGGGAACCGGCATGGACTGGCTACATTTACGCATTCTCAATCTTTGCTGGGGTGGTATGTGCTTCCATCTTTTGCATACATATTTTTGGTGCAGGCATTTTCACTTCATAATGTTGATGAACATGTATCTAGTTATTATTTATCCAAATAACTAAAGAGGGCTTATCTGAAAAATGTCAGTGTACATCAATGTATCTGATCATGTGATGTTCAGTATTGCCCTCCATGGAATTAATAAGCTAAGAGACTGATATGGTTAGGAGTGACTTAAATATGAATTGGAAGGTTGTGGATGTGGGGAAGAAGGGCACAGGGGAAGAGGTGCAGCTCGAAGCTGAAGTCAAGGCAACATGCTGAGAGATGTCTAGTATTGCCTTGCATTGATTATTAAACATGCTTTTCAAAAGGAGATGCCACAATGAATTGGAACAGGCCTTACATCAGAATGAAGGGAAGAACTAGAAATCTAGTGCCACATATAGATATAAAAAAAAATTCACATATGTACATATTGATATGTGACATAAAATGAAAATATGGTTTTTGTAATTTAGCCAGATATGTAGTGGACTATGGCTCTATGCACATATACATTCTGATATGTTTGTGTTGTCATTGTTTTAGCGTTCAACTAAGAGAATTTCATTCCTAGTGAACCTTCTCATTAGGGATGTGATACCTGGTGATATTGATTGTTTGATCTCTCTGATACATTATAGTGTGGTTCCTGTTCTCTACATGGTTCAAGAGGGAATAGCTCTAGTGGTGATAGCTAAAATTTGGACATTTGAGTGTCTTTGTGTTTTGACCCAGATTCAACAATTGCTTATAAATGAAAACCAAAAGCACGTTTCATCATATAGCAATTGTTGAACTTATGAAAAAGGTCTTTTCAATATTTTTGGTAGCATAGTTTCTCCCTTTTCAGTAAATATTGAGTTTAACTGTCATTTTATTTTTGTTTCCTTTTCTGCTGGCACCTTTGCAATTGCATATAATTTTGCAGAACACTATATTGTTGGGCACCTTTGCATATAATTTTGCAGAACACTATATTGTTATCTTTTTGCTTGCTAACAAATATTTTGATTTCAGGCACTGGGAGTATTATCTGAAGCACAATACTTCCAAAATGTCATGCGTGTTGGTTTTAGACTGAGGTCTACGTTGGTATGCTATGCAAATATTACTGTTGTTCAACTCTAGGATTAAAAATTTAAGTTACATAAAAGTGCATAGTTAACCTTATTCTGGAGATACTTTGTTGCAGACACATTTAGAACAGTCTAATATCATGGTTGATGTGTATCCTTTCTGCTATTCATGCCGTTGCTATCTGCATCTCCTTCCTAATTATGGTCAATATTTCTTTCGTACCATAAGATACTCTGAATTGTGTCCCTGTATCTTTCATGTGTTAGCAGATTGAGTAGATTGTTTTAACCTTTTGGGATCAAATTTGGTAGGAGCCTCATGCACTATGTCTCCTCTTTTTAAACATTTGCTACAGTTAGATGTTGCTGTAGAGCCAAAATGAAGTCCGGCTCAGAAGTTTGAGGACCATTGATGCTACTCATTCTTGAAAATTACTCTAGAAGGAATATGTAATCTGGTACTGATAATAATCTAGAGAACAACTTATAGGACATTTAACAAATACAATTAGTTCTGTTGATCTGAGTCCGCCACGGGCTGACGTTGATTTGAATGTGGTGAAAAAGTCAAGACAGAGAACAATACGTGAAATCACGTAAAGCTGTTATTGTTTTGTTGCTTTTTTCACCATGGCTGGAATATTGCTGAATTTGTGCAATACATTGCTGTTTCTCTCCCATTTGCACATTGAAGTTCTTAGACCTTTTCCGAGGAGCTTTGGTTCAGAGTTATTGGATCAGTAAGGTCTACGAAATATGAGTTAAAAGATTATCCATGTAGAGTAGAATCTCATTTCATTTAATGATGATACTTGGTATAAATGCAGGACATTCTGATACTTCTACTCTTGTAAGGAATATCTCTTATTGCTTCACTGTAGCTAAGTTACTGCCTTTCCCTTATGATACCTTCCCCCGTATGAACTTGTTTCAAGGAACTCATTATATTGAAGCAGTGAAACCACGACAAATTTTACTTGTTTTTTGTATATGTTATATCATTTTAATTTGACTAGTCCTAATTTATTCATGTATTGGCTTCACATCTTCATTTCATTTTTTTTTGTTTTTGCTTTGCTTCAACTATTAGTATGACTTTGATTTTTATTCACCTTAAGATTTCTCAGATTACTATCATATTGAAATTCTTTGAGACTTATTGTTCTGGTTTCTATGTTTAGGTTCGATAGTTGTGTCCTAAAGAAATTATGTACTTGTCCTTTTCATTACAGGTTGCAGCAGTGTTTCGGAAATCTCTAAGACTAACCCACGAGAGTCGCAATAAATTCCCATCAGGAAAGATAACCAACTTGATGACAACTGATGCAGAAGCACTTCAGGCATTTCCATCTTGCTAAACCTATTACTGCAGATGAGATGATGTGAAAGAAATATTTAGTCCACCTCAATTGCTAAACTGTGTCAAAAAATTTGTCTGCTCAAATGTTTTAATGGAAGATAACATGTTAAATAGCACATCTAGTTTCTTACCTCAACAAAGGTCACATTTTGTGATCTTTTCCAGTTAGGTGATATATGCTGAAAAAGAAAGCACATATATTCTGGTTTCTTATGTAAAATAAGTATATTTCTCAGATTGGATAGCAATTCCCGTGCATGTTCTTTTTAAAATTATTCTTTAAAGAACTAAGATAATAGATAATGACTGACAAGTTTAATCAACTGGCATTGTGAAAACTTTCAGGTTAAGGTCCAGTAAGGTTGTGTACAAAACTAAACATTATTTTGATGCATCTTGCCATTCTCTTTGAACAGCAAGTGTGCCAGCAACTTCACAGTCTATGGTCAGCTCCCTTTCGGATTATCATTTCAGTTATTCTTCTGTACGAGCAGCTGGGTGTTGCATCTCTTATTGGCTCATTTGTGCTGGTTCTTTTGTTTCCCATACAGGTAATTACCCTTATAATATTATATTTTTGCAATCTATCATTTTTCTGCAGTCTCAATGTTGAACTTTTGTCATCTCATAGCATTATTAAGGTCAAGTTTGACACAATTTCAAATGTGATACTTGGCACTTTATGCTTCTTAGAAGCAAGGATACTTGTCATACTCAAACCGGTATGTGCACGTCAGTATTGGTGTTTGGAAGATGAAGAAGGGGAAGGCACAGTAGAGGAAGGAAAAAAGGAAGTGGAAGGAAGAAGAGGAGGTGGAGGAAAAGGTGGAGAAAGAAAGGAGGAAGATGAAGAAGGGGTAGTGGTAGAAGAAGAGGAGGAGAAAGAGGAAGTGGTGGAGGAGGACGAGGAATAAGAGGAAGGGAGAAAAAGAATGATGAAGAGAAGGGGGAGAAGAGGAGGAAGTGTATTATGGAGATACGCGGCAGTGACATTGAACGGCAGCAGCGTCGTGTGAAGAGGGCAGCGGTGAGAAAAGGGCTTGCGATCGCTGTCAACTCCTTAACATGTTCAGCTTGGCTTCACCTTGAAATTATATGAGCAAGACAATATAATCTTTTCCATATTAGTTATTCAAATACTTATTTTTGTATATCCCCTAAAACTTGTTATTTACAAGATAGTCCTCTCCAATCCTTCTCTGCTGTGCATATATGTCCTTTGATCTATTTTACTCATTTCTTGTTTAGTTTGGAATACCAAGACTGAAATAGATTTGCAGTACTAGCTTCATACGTATCCTGGCAACCTATGCTTCATATGCTCTCTTGTTTATCATGTGGAAATTACATTAAAAAAGCCTATTCTAAGGGTCATGTGGATCATGCTTCTAGTTGTATGGAGGCTGGTTGGAACTTTTAGCTATCAAAGTAATATTCCTTGTTTTGATTTATTTGGTAATCTTTTAAGTAATTGCAAACGAAAATATCCATGAGCCCCCCACCATACCAGTATGGAGTGGATCTGATAGTCACTGTTTACTTGGTAAAAGATGGTTGACATAATTGAGTGATGCAATTCTAAATGGATTGCATTACCTTCAAATATAGGTTTTTGTCAGGCAAATTGCATCTCAGGATCAAAACTTAAGCCTGAGCTTATACCAATTTTTTGGGTGCTTTTAAACAGTCCTTGAGCTGAAGAAACATGAAGCTGTTTCAGCTCTGATATTCTTAACTGGAAGGAACAGAATAGTTGTCTCAAAGTTATAGTGTAAATTCCTGTATGGTATTTTTTTCATTGCCTACTACAATCATCTTATGTGTTGTTTATGGCTTGTTTGGTCTTTCATATAAGTTTGCCTTAAGTGAGGCTGTGATTTCCAAGCAGTTTTGAGGTGCAGGTTAATAAAATATTTTGAAATTCTTGGCTATATATGTTTCTCAACTTTCTCTCATATAAAAGAGAACATAGCTTTGGAGCTTGGAGCAGCTTTTTATACTTCAATGTAGAGAAATTCCAGATGTTTTACGCTTTATTGTAACATTTTTTTTTCTTTTTCTATGCCAATTGTTATGTTTGAAAATTGCTACTCAATTTAAAACCACATTCCATGTTACCCATATAAAGCAACTAACTAGAATTGATATGTATGGGGTGTTTACATTTAATATAGTGCTTGGAGTTGTCTTTTTAATGTTTTACAGTATCTGCCTTTCTAAATCAACCAGACCAATGATTGTTTGTCTATTTTTTATAGACAAATCTATCAGGCTAAACTCTAAAGAATAACTTTCACGAGAATGCAGTTGTACAAGTATTTAGGTCTGTTAACTGCTTTCCCTATATTATTTCCCATTGTGATATCTTTTTTGGTTTATTGTGGAATCAGACATTGGTGATAAGCAAAATGCAGAAACTTTCTAAGGAGGGTTTGCAACGTACTGACAAGCGGATTAGTCTCATGAATGAAATATTAGCTGCGATGGATACAGTGAAGTATGTTTCAGATTGGTTGGTGTTGCTTTAGAGAATCTAATTTTGGCTGATCATTCTTGATCTCTTGGTGAACCAGATGTTACGCATGGGAACAAAGCTTCCAGTCAAAAGTGCAGAGCATTCGCAATGATGAGCTTTCATGGTTTCGCAGTTCTCAGCTGTTAGCTGCGGTAAGATTAAAAAACAATATTTTCATGAATTCCCTAGTGGGATCAGAGAATATACTAGTGAAAAAATATTAATTTTGTTTCTTTTTTTTGTAGAAAGTTTGTGTATTCTTATGAATTCTACCTAATTTTGCAGTTCAATAGTTTCATCCTGAACACCATTCCAGTATTTGTTACAGTTGCCTCATTTGGGGTGTATACTCTTCTTGGAGGGGATTTAACACCTGCAAAAGCATTTACCTCACTTTCATTGTTTGCAGTGTTGAGGTTTCCTCTGTTCATGCTCCCCAATTTGATTACTCAGGTGCAATACTTCCTAAGCTTTATGTCTTTTCTATGACTTGGTAGTCTTTTCTCAACGTGGTTATAAGATAATCAAAACTGTCCTTCATAGTTTGAACTTTGAAGCTTGAATAAATTGAAGTACTTAGCCTTATATATAAAGAAAATTAGATTTATCAAATATTAAAGTTGAACCTTGGCACCATGATAAGTTTATCTCTGTCATGGGTTCAAGCCTCAAAATTGGCCTCTCATCTTATATGTATGGTGCTACTGCTATGCACGAGTTCCTTTATGGGAGCCTTCAACAGTTATACTTGCAGCATTTGGGGGTTTGTATCTAGCTTGTCGTATGCTTTGCTGATATCAAATTATCAATGACAAAGTCACTGTGACTAACCTCAGTGAGGAGTTGGAGTGATACTACGGGTCCACTGTGACTGAACTAAGTGAGTTGTTGCTCACCGTCACTAAAATTGACTTGGGTAGTGTTTGTTATGATGTAGAAAATATAGGCTCATGCTCTTTTTCATGTGAGCATTCCATTCTACCCACGTGGCAAAATCTTGTAAAAATATACATGGAGATAGCACATCATTCTTTTCTAATGCCTGATATATATTTTTTTTCTGCAGGTTGTGAATTGTAATGTGTCACTTCAACGTCTAGAGGACCTACTTCTAGCGGAAGAGAGA
This sequence comes from Musa itinerans, assembly GCA_001649415.1. Classification (NCBI taxonomy): domain Eukaryota; kingdom Viridiplantae; phylum Streptophyta; class Magnoliopsida; order Zingiberales; family Musaceae; genus Musa; species Musa itinerans. The sequence continues at coordinate 22,946 of LVTN01001124.1, forward strand.
ATTCTTTTGCCAAATCCACCTGTTGACCCAGAGCTGCCAGCTATTTCGATCAAGAATGGATACTTCTCTTGGGATTCACAGGTCTCCTATCATAATCTTGCCTTATTTTGTTAATATGGTATTTTATCCTTTTAGTTAAACTTGAGGGCAAAAGGACTACTCTCTTGTTCATTGTTTCTCTCTTTGATGCTTGTCTTGGCAATGGTCTCTGCCGAACATACTAAATTTCACATCCTTTTTTCAAATTTAAGTTGATGTTTTTTTTTTAGTTTGGCTTATGTGTCAATGAACTCAGACAACATTACTGTTTGCAAGATTAGCTGTCTTCAGTGATGGCACTAATTCCATGCCTTGTTGTAATAAACCCTCCATACTAGAGTCGTTTATGCATGTCAACATCAGAATCATCTTAGTAACTGATTAATCTGTCTCCTATACATATATTTTTTCTAATCAACCCTAGATTATTCTTGTTGGGTCCCTTTTTAATGTGATCCCTTAAATTGAGCTTGGATCCTCTTTAGTTCTTTCGCCTGTCGTATTTTTTCTGTTTCTTAATAAATTTATGACTGCCTACATATGCATATTGCATTTATTTTCTATTTTCTTTTATATTTCGAAAAAAGCTGAAATTTAATTTGACAATCTTCAAGTAGATTTGGAAGCATTCTAAGTTTCTAACACAATTATATGTCCTCATTCCTCATAGACAAAATGGTTACCAGTTTATAAAACATGATTTTTAGTTTTGTTACATTGGTTTGATTGCTTATCAGGAGCTACTCAAACTGTGAAACTAAGACCACAAAAATTGTGCTAGCTACAAATATTACTTGTATTTTTTTATGACTAATATACTTGAATTTTTATGTCCTATATGGTCCTAAATTACCTACAACATATTCTTTAGCGCAACAGAAATGTAAAGGAAGACTTTGTTTTATACTTTTATCTAATACAGCTCCTGTTTTACTGAAATAATCTTGAAGTAGTTAAGTAAAACAAAATTTTGAGAATAACAAAATAAAATTAGGAGTGATAGAAATTACAGAAATTTTGTGTGCCAATTGGTGATAGCTTCCTGCCGTGGAATTTTAACGATTGTAAAGTCATGCTTGCCAGTTGGTGATATTTTCCTGCTTCAGGATTCTAATGGTTTCAAAGTTGTATGTGCTAGGCATAAACTGATTGGGGCATGGCTGCCTTTTTAGCACCACACTATATATATATTGTGAATTCAGTCTGCTTGAGTATTAAGAATGTTATGGATGGATAATACCATTTGTTGGGACCATTCTTTTTTAGTATATATCATGGATGTGATAATTAGGATGGTTACGCGATACTTATAATCATTCCTTTGTGGCTTGTGAGAAGTATGTTTTACTAATATTTTGTCTATACAATATAACAAGCTCGGCCATTGTGCATCTAATCACTTATGTTCTCAAGATTTTCATCATGTGTAACATTAATTTTATTGCACTAGTCTCCTATATGCCACAATCCATTTTATACGCCATAATGTATTTCTAAATTTTCTTTAAATGCTAAGTATCTAACATATCAAGCTCAGGCAGAGAGGCCTACACTAGCAAATGTCAGTGTGGATATACCTGTTGGTAGCTTGGTTGCAATAGTTGGAAGTACTGGAGAAGGAAAAACATCTCTAATATCAGCAATGCTTGGAGAACTTACACCAGTGGCTGGAACTGATACATCAGTGACTATTCGGGGGACTGTTGCTTATGTTCCTCAAGTTTCATGGATATTCAATGCTACTGTAAGTTATATTTATGTCTTTATTCATTATTTGTCAAATAGACAACTATTCTTAAATTTTGCTTGTGCAAAACAGGTACGTGAGAACATATTATTTGGATCTCCTTTTCAACCATCGCAATATGAGAAGGCAATTGAGGTTACCTCATTGCAGCATGACCTTGATTTGCTTCCAGTAAGTGAACATGTCATAGCAATGGGATGTGTTTCTTTTCCTGACTTGAAACTCCCTGCTCTCTCTGTCACCCACCACTCACACAAACACAAATGGTGTCTTCTGACATTTTTCGGTGCATGATGGGTTTCTTACATTCACTATCCCTATGTATACACTCATGCTACTTCTGTTGCAAATATGAAAATATGTACACGCATGAAATAGAACTTTTCACCTAGGAGTTCCTAATAATTTAGAAGTACTTGACATGTCTGCATCAGCCATCAAATAAGTCGCTGGACTAGCCTCTGTGCTTTGCAAAATAATCTAATAAGCCCCTTTTGTTCTAGCTCTTCTTTTTGTAGGAACATAGTTGCTTTAATAATTTCGTCTTCATTTTGCTTTGTCAGGGTGGTGATCTTACAGAGATTGGTGAAAGGGGAGTGAATATCAGTGGTGGACAAAAGCAAAGAGTTTCAATGGCAAGGGCAGTATATTCAGATTCAGATGTATATATATTTGATGATCCTTTGAGTGCATTGGATGCTCATGTTGGTCGGCAGGTACAATTTGCCAACATTGTCATCAGCTGATTTATGCCCTGATTCTATCTACTTGCTGTTGTGGTCCTATATTGTTAAAGAGACATCTTGCTTAGCATTCACCATATTTCAGTGACAGAAAGTCTCGTACCAATTCAATGTTTTATCTACAATAGTTAAATTCACCCCTTTTATCATATTGGATGTAGCTACATGTATCGAGAGCACTATCGATCCAGCACTGGGCCTAGATATGTGCAAATGCATATCTATGTGCTGCCAATTGGTCTTTTTCTTCAAGCATAAAGTATCTGCACCTGGTAAGGACACAATAAAAGGGGAAAAACATATTTGAGAGTTGAGACCAAGGAATACAATCTTGCATAAACTGACATGTATCTACTGGTATTTACTAGTTCAGGGATAAACCATCATGCAGACTATCTGACATTATATATGTAGTATAGGGCTTGCCGCTTGATAAATCATATGAACCGTGTAGTAAGCCCCTTGCCAGTTAACCCTAGAAACCTTCTGCACCTCTTCTTGCATCGCCCGTTGTCCCACCCTATGGGTAGTACTTCTCTCCTCTTCCTTCTCCTTCTCTCCTTCACCCCCCTTTTGCTCCTCCCTTTCCTCCTCGTCCTCCTGCTTTTCCCTTTTGGTACTGTGGTATGTACCACAATATCATGTATCAATATGTTGGTTCATACCGGACAAATACCAGTCCAGCCAGCGACTGACATGGCTCTAGTATCAGAATTACAAGTTTGCAACCCTTGTTTAAAAATAAAGTAAATGACAGGAACTGGCCACCTACTTATGTGTTGCTAACTCACTCACAACCTGTCTTGTTTGAGTAGCCTTCCCTCCTGCTACTGGAACTTTAAGTTGTTGGATAAATACAAATGTTTTGTGTTTTAAATTTCTAGTTGAGTATGCAAATAGTCTGTCCGTAGACTTCAGAAATCATGATATCATTATCCACAAATTAGTATTTCTATATTCTGATTTTTCTGCCTATTATGATCCAGGTTTTTGATAAATGCATCAACGATCAACTGAGGAATAAAACTCGAGTCCTGGTAACTAATCAGTTGCATTTTCTTCCATATGTTGACAAGATTATTCTCGTTCATGAAGGAATGGTGAAAGAGGAGGGTACCTTTGAGGAACTCAGTACTAGTGGAATACATTTTCAAAAATTAATGGAAAATGCTGGGAAAATGGAGGAACAAGTAGAGGAAAAGAAAGGTGGTAACTCTGAAGAGACTGCAAAATCAGCTGAAAATGGAGATGTGTCAAAGACAGTGAATGCTTTGTCGAAGAGTGAAGAGAAAAAAAATAGAGGGAAAGAAGGAAAATCTGTGCTTATCAAACAAGAGGAACGTGAAACAGGTGTTGTTAGTTTGAAAGTTCTTGCGAGGTATTGAATCTTAGTTACATTGCATAACTTTGTGATTACAATATAAATATAATATTTTGTTTTTTTCACCCTTCTGAAATCGTTGTTCATCATATTATTGGACACCGGATAAAGCTTTACAATGTTAAGTTCTAGATGCAACTCTGATAATCTTGTTAACTTATTCATTGTTCGACATTCTGTGCACTTTTCTTGAAGGACGAATCTGAAGTTCATCTTATATGTAATGCTTGTGTTGCAATTATAGCATTGGTCAAAACTTTGATTTTGCAGGGCTTTCTTGATACTTGTGGGATTATGTATATATGGATACTGGATACTGATATGACAGTGCTAATACACCAATTCAGGAAATCTTGAAAATATATGATATAATAATCATGGATATGATATTAAAAATATTTGAATTGCGTATATGACAAAGCTTGATATTTATTTGTAATGTCAAAAGAATGTAGTTAGATATCATGAAAAATAACAAGAAGTATTTAGCTGACTATTCATCTTGAATTTTAATAACATATTACTTAAAAGCAGGGTTTTCAATTTCGATGTGTACCGGGCGGTACGTATCAGTCCGAGAGGATACCAGTACGCGGACCATCCTCTACTAGGTAGTGCCAGTGTTTTGATCGGTATCGAGGTGTACCGATCGGTATTGAGGCGTATCGACCAGTATTGCCATGGATTTCGACCGTTACTGGGGCATACCGATTGGTACTCCCTGGCGTGGTAGGTGAAGGTATTTTTAAGGTTTTAGGGTATACTGCCCTAGCGTACCGATGGTATATACCGGTACGTACCGTACCGAGTAGAGCTCGGTACGCCAATACGGACCGGTATTCAAAACCCTGCTTAAAAGTATTTGGAGAACTTATCATAAGTGAAGTAAGATTAATATTTGAAGTTTGTTTTTCATACTCTGATATTTAAGACAAACAACACAAACAATTTATCAAATTATATATTATTTCATTAACAATCTGAGATCAACATTCAACAAAAACAAAGTTCTTACAAGTAGTCTCTATCAAAGATTACCTAGTATCCTAGATGCATTGGATCTAGTTAATGGTTATTTTGAAAATGTATATTGCAAGGAGCAATCTGATATGGATATGGCAAGTAATCTGGAGTATCCTTGTTTCTTATAGCCTGGGTTCTTAATCATTTTATGCTTTGATTATTTGTCTTGATAAATTGGTGCTCTATCTAATATCCAGAGAACTTTCTGTGCTCGATTTATATAAACAAAATTAACATTTTGATGTCTTACTACATGTTCCGTTCTTCTAGGTTCTAATGGCTTTAGCTTATATATTATGTTATGAATCTCTCTTTATTTTTGTAATGTTTTATTTCACAATTCTTGCCTCTTATTACTTTTACAAAAACTCTGCTGTGGGCTTTGCTTGGGCATTTCATGACAGAAGATTATGAAGATAGGTATTCTAAATGTTTCCAACAACTTTGCATGATTAACAGCTACTACTTTAATCCAAGGCATTTGCAACCAAAGTTTCAAGTAGTAATCCGGTATAGTTTTTGATCTTCAATGATTTAAAGCTCTGTCCAATGCTGGTTTTGGTAATCTATTGGATTGATATGGAACCATAAATCAAATGGTATATGGATCCATGCCACTCGGTGTCACTTGAAATAAAAACTAAAAAACTATATTGATGGGTGTTGCACCATATGACTTGATATTGTTCTGTAGTCAAACTGATAAACACTGATTAGTATGCATCATACTAACTAAATTTTAGAACTATGCTGAGTTGTACCCAGTATCACTTAATAAAAAAAGCAGTATATTGAGTTATACCGAGGTATATGGTTAGTTAGGTGCATGGTCGGATTGGTAAATATGGGGCAGTACATATCAGTCTGACTGACATTTTAAACCAATAGTGTCATGAGTTGGAAATTCCTATGTCACCAGATTAGTGCATATGTTACTCAAGATTCATGTCATGTTCAGCTTTGTTTTTGCCCTTGTACTTGAGTGCGGTTAATGTTTACCAAATTTGTTTAATTGTATTTTTTGCAGGTACAAGAATGCATTGGGTGGGATGTGGGTTGTTCTGATACTATTCTCTTGCTATGGTTTGACTGAAGTTCTCCGAGTCTCAAGTAGCACATGGTTAAGTGTCTGGACGGATCAGAGCTCTCCGAAGAGCCATGGTGCTGGATTTTACAATCTGATTTATTCAGTTCTTTCTTCTGGTCAGGTACAGAAAATTCAGAACTAAAATGTTATTAATTGCTCACAGTTTACAATCTCTGGCAATTCTAATTCGGGGTTGAATCTTTGCTTAAACCGAAGTTTCTCTGAATTCTAACTCGAGGTTCAATTGTTAATTTAGGTGCTAGTGACGCTGACAAGCTCTTATTGGCTAATTATGTCAAGTCTTTATGCAGCCAAAAGGCTGCATGATGCCATGCTTCACTCTATATTAAGAGCTCCAATGGTATTCTTTCACACCAATCCACTTGGACGCATAATTAACAGGTTTGCAAAAGATCTTGGTGACATTGATCGCAATGTTGCAGTCTATCTTAACATGTTCCTGGGACAAGTCTCACAACTTCTCTCAACATTTGTTTTGATTGGCATCGTGAGCACTACCTCTCTGTGGGCAATAATGCCCCTTTTGATTTTGTTCTATGCTTCCTATTTGTACTACCAGGTAAAAGATTTCTAGTATATTTAATAGTTCAGGAAATGCAGTTTCCTTATTTTCATTTAGCTAAATGCTTGTAACACTTGTTTCATGGTCATTTAAATTTTTAATATTTTACAGAGTACAGCACGTGAAGTAAAGCGTCTAGATTCCATTACCAGATCTCCAGTGTATGCACAATTTTCTGAAGCGTTAAATGGTTTATCAACAATTCGAGCATACAAAGCATATGACAGGATGGCCAGCATCAATGGTAAATCAATGGATAATAATGTAAGATTCACGCTTGTTAATATGAGTGCTAATCGGTGGCTTGCTATTCGGTTGGAGACATTGGGAGGCATCATGATATGGTTCACAGCTACTTTTGCGGTCATGCAAAACCAACGTGCAGAAAATCAGAAAGCATTTGCATCAACTATGGGTCTACTTCTTACTTATGCTTTAAACATTACCAACCTATTGACAGCTGTTCTGAGACTTGCAAGTCTCGCTGAAAATAGTTTAAATGCTGTCGAGCGAGTTGGGACATACATAGAATTGCCTTCTGAAGCTCCTCCTGTTATTGAAAGCAACAGACCACCTCCAGGTTGGCCATCAGCTGGAATTGTCAAGTTTCAAGATGTTGTCCTTCGTTATAGGCCAGAGCTTCCCCCTGTTCTTCATCGCATATCCTTCACAATTGAAGGAAGTGAAAAGATTGGAATAGTTGGTCGTACTGGGGCTGGAAAGTCTAGCATGCTTAATGCTTTGTTCCGCATTGTGGAACTAGAAAGAGGAAATATATTTATTGATGATTATGATATATCTAAATTTGGTCTTTGGGATTTGCGTAAAGTCCTTGGAATTATACCACAGTCACCGGTTCTGTTTTCAGGTATTATACTTTCTCCATCAATTATGGGCTTCAATTTAAAAATAAAGTTTTTTGTTGTTTGCTTAAGTTCTGTTACTTAAACAATATGAAACACTGGATAGTAGTCTTCTATTAGTGGTATGAATCTTCCTGAAGTATCTAGCACAAAATCTGACAATCAGGGCATGTTACCTTTCATAGGTTTCCTTAATTTATCATAAAATTTTAGTTTTAAGGTCATTAATTTGGAACACTAGGTGTTTTTGTGTCAGTTTAATGTGACCTGAATTGAATGATTTTTTAAATAGTTGAAAGGCCAATAATTAGATTGGTGACCTCTCAAGGGCTTTTACTTGACTGGGTAAATCACAAGATATATCAAATTCAATTATCAAGTAGTCAAAATTTTCAAGCGAAGTGAAAACATTGGGTAAATGGCAAGACATACTGAATCTTGATATTCTTTTTGCATTCATGGAGACTGTTGAAATGCTTTCATGGCTTATTAGTTTGATTATGCATTGTTGAAGCAGTTTGATGTGCAAGAGTTTTAACTACTTGAAATAGTTGAAGTTTCGGCTGTGAACTTCCTGCATGAATCCAAGAATCTATCATTTTAAGTGTTGTACCCTAAGATTTTAAAAGAATCTAACTTTTCGTTTTTCCATATAGACAGAACCTGTTCATTATTCCCTATATATATCTGTATGGTGCTGTTTTGTTCTATTTTTGTTTGTGTTTTTGACTGTCTGGCCCAAAAACTACCCAGGCACTGTCCGGTTTAATCTGGATCCCTTCAATGAGCACAATGATGCAGATCTTTGGGAGGCTTTGGAGAGAGCACATTTAAAAGATGTCATTCGGAGGAATACAATGGGACTTGATGCGCAGGTTTGGTGCATTCTACTCTTTATACCATCTATTTATCTTCTCAGTATATGCATTGAGTTGCTGTTATTGTGGACATCTAGTGACTTATGACTAGAAAACCTCAGCATCAAAAGAATCAGAAACAAATAAATACTTTTGATTCTTCCTGATAATGTTTACTTCTGGCTTTTCAATTTGTTGATTGGAATTTGAAATACACTGTTTAAGGTATATCAAGTAAATTCCTATTATAAATTATGCTTTCTCTTCAGCATGTTATGATTGTCTCCTCAATTTTACATAGTTAAAGTTTTAAATATTTAGTTTTTTACATTATTTGGTCTTGTGTGAACCTATCTCTTTATGATTATCTTTTTGGACTTATTGCTGTAGATGCAATATCAGTGGCTTACAAGAATACAACAGAAGTTTTATTTTTGTTGCCTATTTGTTACCAAGGGTGAGGGTGAAATTTAGTTCTCTCATAAATTCAAATGCTAAAGTGATATAGAACAAGGGTATTACATGTAGCTTCTACTGATATGATTAATTTTTCACTTATCCTCAGGATGATTTTGCACAAGTATTTTGGCTGAACTATTCAACCTCTTAATGTTGTAGGTCTCAGAATCAGGGGAAAATTTCAGTGTTGGACAACGGCAACTTCTGAGTCTTGCTCGAGCATTGTTAAGGAGATCGAAGATTCTTGTTCTTGATGAAGCAACAGCAGCAGTGGATGTCAGGACTGATGCTCTTATCCAGAAAACTATAAGAGAAGAGTTCAAATCTTGCACAATGCTCATTATCGCTCATCGATTAAATACCATCATCGACTGTGACCGGCTTCTTCTCCTCAGTGCTGGCAAGGTATTCTGTGAGACTCCAGTTGCCGCATGACAATCTTACTAGGATAACTTGTGTGGGAACCCAAAGCCTTTTTTTCAATATCTGGAATATGTTTTTATCTGCTTATTATGGACTCAATGACTAATTGTTCAGAATTTAACCTTCAGATGCGGATAGCTATTAGCATGTTGAACTTACAAAAAAAAAAAAAGTACAGCATGTTGGTTTATTGTCATAGAATTTATCAACCACTAGTAGCTAGATTCAAACCTTTCTTGGACAGCTCATATCATTTTTTATGCATCTGAATGCATATGAATGAGGACACCATCAGTGCTTTGGAAGAGAAAAGTTGGGGAAGGAGGTTTTGTAGGGGTTGGGTGGTAGTTGAGGGGTGACAAGAAATCTAGGATAAGTTTACCTCAACTCATGGAGATCAGATACGTATTTCTTTTTACAGTATAAATTTATCTATTTTTGTTTAAATAAAATGGGTGATTTTTAGCCACTGGTTGCTGTCTTTTCTTTGAATTATTTTTCTTTCTGTCAGATTTTTGAAATGAATACACGGTTATCATCTCAGTTTTATGGTTTTCTAATCAAGCAGTAAGAATTCACCAATTTATTGCAAAAGCAGAAGCACTTTTGTACTTGTGGCATCATATTCTTGTTAGCAATGGCAACTCTTGCCTCCTCCATTGATGACATCTGGGCTTATCCTTCTAGTTCTGGCAAAGATTTACATCTTAAGATCTCCATGGTCCATGCTCATTTCATGTGAAATAGCTTTGTTTAAGAAGAATCATGTGAAGAATTATTTGTGTTCAAGTGCTTTAACTAACTTGATAATACACAATGAGCATTGTCAAAATTATCAAGTTCAATGCAGTCGCCTTGGCAGCACAGAGCCATTTGGTTATTATCAAATGATAATGTTGAGCTCAATGCTGAAAATAAAAATCCATCTAGCCGGCCTAGATAGTTCGGACATTACAGCTTGTCAATGTTGCATCAATTGACGGTATTGACCCCTACAATTCAGCATGGAAGATTGGTATCGTGATACTGTCTCAACCCTCATGTGAGTGAGACAAAGTGGATATTAATTCTTATATTGAAATTCATGTTACCTGCTGAAGCTTGTTCATCTCCTTCATAAGACAACAGTAATCATTGCATTTAACTAGGTTTCTTCATAGCAGTTGAATTCTTTGTGGTTTGGAAACTTCTGTTGGAAATGTGATTCCTAATATTTGGAATCATGACTCAGTGCTGAAATTGGTACCTCATCATCTTGAAAGCGCATTGCCTTTCTGCTCTCTATGTAAATATGTTGTTGCAAAAAAAAAAGGAAATGTTCATTCAGTTAAACAATAACTTACCTTTTCTGAATCTTCTTCTAAGGAAATACAGGTGTGTACTGTTTATGTATAAACAGAGATGCATACATATGTTGATGCTTACTGTGCATGCTTTAATACATTCACGCTTAGATCTGGAATCCACATGTACTTCAGCCTACTTAGATCTGAACGGATATACATGTGTTCTGTTCAGACGCCTGTCAACTGTCATGCTTCTCTTTCAATTAGTATGTTAAAAGATTACAGTTATCAGATTTCATCAATGTATATCACCCGACTTCATCTGCAGGTTTTGGAATTTGACACCCCAGAGACCCTTTTATCAAAGGAAGACAGTGCTTTCTCCAAGATGGTTCAAAGTACTGGAACTGCTAATGCACAATACCTACGGGTACTAATTCATGTCTTTTTCTTTCTGTTAGTTATTTACCTATTCAAAAGAATTTTCATGAGCAATATCTTATCTTGTTTTGTCACTTTAAGCTAGAAGTATGGTTCATCACAAATCTTAGTTGTCATATAGGTGGTCAACTCTCTTAGTCAAGCCTATAAAGTTCAAAAATAGTAAGCATGTTCTATCCAATATGAATCATTTTTTTGTATTTCTTTGGTTTTAGGTATTGACTTTTTCCTTAATTGTTCATTCTCACTTTAGATCCTAGGAGGAATAATAATTCTTAAAATGACTTGGTATTGAAAGTTCAGGTTGCATTTTGGAAATTTAGCTTTATTACCAAATAAGAAATTTGTAAATGTCACAGGAAGACACCTTCCACACTCTAATTTCATTTTGTAAGATGCAAATATCATTCAGAGGGTGTTGGTGTCATGGTGAGGTTGCTCAATTTTTGGAATAAGTTATGTAGGCCCTAGATAATCCATCAGCTCAAGAACAGGTAACCTGTCATCAAGCTTGGACACTTCAAATTTCTTGTGGTGCCTATGTTGTCTATGTGTCCATGTTAATTGGATACTTCATGACATGTGCATGATGCTTCAAACGTATTCAACTCCTTGTACTATTGACATGTATATGTCTCGCACATATGTAGGATATTTATAACATGTAATAAGTCTTCAATACCTCAAATTTTGATAATGAGCATCTAAATAAATCTTCAAGACATCAAATATCCATGCTTGGCAGCACTAGGATTTGAAAATTGTTACCAGTAATTGAATGTATGTTGTTGTGGACCTTTGCCAAATCAAGTAACGAGTAATTAGGGCTATTTTTCTATTGCTTGCCTTCCTGTTCAGCATTTTTTTTTGAATATGCACTTATGGCCTTTTGTTTGATGGAAACAGAGTTTGGTCTTCGAGAACATGTCTAGCAGGGAAGAGACCAAGAGACAAGAAGGTCAGAGGAGATGGTTGGCCTCATCACGCTGGGTAGCTGCTGCCCAATTTGCACTCGGGGTCAGCCTGACATCTTCGCAGAGTGACCTCCAAGGGCTGGTGATTGATGATGAGAATAACATCCTTAGGAGAACAAAGGATGCTGTTGTGACATTGCAGAGTGTTTTGGAAGGAAAGCATGGCAGCGAAATTGAAGAAAAGTTGGAAGAATACCATGTCCCAAGAGATAGATGGTGGTCTTCACTATATAAAATGGTTGAAGGTAATTTCTTTCAACATAGCTTTACCCGTAACACATGTTTGAACATAGACTGCAACAGTCTGCATGGGTAATTAATATGCTTCGGCTGATTGCTTGTCAAAAGCGATACGTTCATATGCACCTGATTCAGCACTCAACAAGGCATATTAGCAGATTTTTCATGTTTAACTTATACTAAACAAATATACTACACGTAACAAGAGGCACCGTGACAGTGATTGAAAGAATAAGGTACACAAAAATAAGTCGAGCCCTTATCAATCGTGGAAAGTGCATGTTCCTTTGTTCTACCCTACTATTGGATCAAAATGCTTGTTATGTCTCATTTGCTTCTTGCAGCTTCTAATGTTACGATGCTGGTCTCTTTCAGGTCTTGCAATTATGAGTAAACTGTCACGGAACCGACTTCAACAGTCAGGTTATGCTTTTGGAGACAAATCGCTCGATTGGGACCAGCTGGAGATGTAGCAAATGCAACGGACCGCCATTTTCCACCTCAAATCGGGTTGCGGGGAAGTGCAAGGGAAGCTTATGGTGCCTCCACTTTTGTCCATTGAAGTGACTCTTAATCTTTCTTTTGCTCTCTTCTTTTCGGCAGCTGATACTGAACACCCATTATTGTAATTGTAATTGTAATTGTAATTCTTCTCTCTCAATTGTCGGTGTTGAGAGGATGCCAAGGCACAGATAGGTAACAGGCTTTTGCATGTTTGTAAAACTCTGCTGTGATGGACATACATTGTCTTCAAACACTCTTTAATGTCGAAGATGCTATTGCAAGGATTTATGAGCATCAGAAATGTAGGTTTCTTGTCTGTGAGAGTTCCATCCATCTTTATTTGACCTGACAATATGACACCTTCTGTCCCATACTTTTTATCAAATGTTACTCTGCATTTTGATTTGGACTTCGACTTGATCATCCATCTTTGTTTAGATGAGATGGCTAATTATATGATTTTTTTTATGATGGATGGATGAAAAATAAAGATCTATTTAATCGACATGATTATTTAGGTGTACTCAAACCCATCGGCTTAAGAACAGGTAACCAACCGGTCACTTACACGTGGACCCCCATTCCCATACTCGGATAGCGATCGTGTAGCGGCCGTGACAGCCTCCATCACAACAAAGCGAAGCGAAACCAATCAAAACACGACAATTGAGGCGCTTTTCGACGGCTATTGATACTTGCTACCAGGCTGATGGGCACGGGACACCGGGAATCCCCTCCCCGTCACATCGGAGTGAATCCACAGCTGGGCCCCGGCACGATGTGTCCGTGGGTCTGCTTGCGCCGTCGACCAGCTAGACACGAAATGTTGCCTAGGGGAAGACGTTGGATTCGCATGGTCGCTGATCTTGAAGCAAAGACGCGCATATCCAACGGCCAAGGAAGGCGCTGTGAGTCACGAAACCTTGAAGACGGTGGAAGCGTACAGCTAGAAGTTACCCGATACTAAAGTTACTCACATTTGTACCCGGATTGAAGAGACGTGGGATCCTTCTTGGGGCCCGCCGGTTGAATAATAAACTGGGCATTATTATATCGTTCGTGCTGAGAAAAGAAAGGAAGACAGAGTGCGAGTGGCTCTCATTCCCAGTACCCCTCTTTCCTCTCCGCCTCCGCCTCCGCCTCCGATCTCTGGGGCTTCCCAGCATTCGATCTCGTCGATCATGTCCGCAGTAAGCGATTCTCTTCTCCAGATTCCCTGAGTCTTCTTTTCGTCGATTCTGTGATTCCTTTTCTTCCGATTGAACTTCCAGCATCCGGTCCTTTCTAACAATCGGAGTAGTCAAAATGCTCTGTTTTCTTCGAATTTAATGTATCTGATTTTGATTCTGAAAAAAAAAATTAGAGAATCATCATGAAAATTTACTCTGGGAAGTTCTGGGAGACGTGCGCTATGGTTGAGGATTGGTTCCGTCTTGAGGATCGACCGAAATGATGCGGGTGTGTCTTGATTTGGTCGATTGTGAAACTTGATTGTTGATGCACGTACGTGGAAGTTAATGATCTTTGATTGGTTACTGTGGAGCCAGTCTTTGCTCTTTAGTACTTTGATTGGTGTGTTGGAACATGTAATTTGTGCTCCTTGTTGGCTTATAATTTTTTATGAATTAAATTGTTTAATTGCTTATCATATGGTGATCCAGTCCTTAGGAATTGTGCCATTAGCTCAAGATCTATACATGCATGGCCTGTTTATGTGAGAAAGATTTTCTTGCATCAAGATTTCAAATTGTGGCGTCTGAGCAAATAGTAGTAACCTGAGTGCTTAAACAAGCAAACCAATAATGTTATCTAGAATTGCTTTACAATTTGTTGGATCTGTTTTCATGATTGAAATAATTTGTGCTGGATAAGCAATATACCTTGATTAGGTTCATTATTCTTCCTTCTGTTCTCATTTTAGAACTTTTTAGCAAGCTCAACCTGGGAATGTAACAGGACAGCAAAGATTATTTTCCAGACAGAGGATCCTTTTCTTTTCTGAGTGAGAAACAACAGGATATGGACATGATATTACTTGTTAAATTTGTTTTATTTAGCCAAAATCTAAGGGAGATGGATCTTTAATCTAACTTTGAATGAAAAAACTGACATGATAAACCATACAAGGCATCTGAACATATGTGATCCACTTAAATGTAGACTACATCTAAGCTACTGGCTTTGCTGATATTTAAGCCAACACCTTCTGCTTGGTATCAACCAATTCTGTTCCTTGATGTGGACTCAGGCTTAGCTGGCCAAACTTTTTTGCTTATGGTTATGGTCCCCCAGAGATCACTCTTCATTTTTCTCCTCTGACACGATGCAACTCATCTTTTGGAAAATCCTGTTCACAACATAATAGTGCAGCTTTCTTTCCATCATATAATCTATTGGATGTCCGCCTTCCGGTCAGCCGGTATATATCATAACTTCTTGCTGTCCACTCCTTTACCGATTATACATTTCCTTGTATAACCTCAATAAATTTTGTGGATGTAGAAGGTATGCTATGGAGTCTAGTCATTTCTAATCATGCTTAACTGTGTAATTAAATATAAAGCAGTATACCATTATTAAGAAACTGCTTGCTCAGCACAGATACCAAATATTTCTTCTCAAGTGCATGATAATGATGACTGTATTGCACATACACATAAAGAAGCATCAAACATGCATCAGTGGATGGCCTAGAAAATCATAGCACAAATGTAAGGAAGTAATGACATAAGATTTATATAAGATTTATGCATCAGTGGATGATACTAGTATTTTTCCCTTGCTTGGGTTGATCATAATTGAAACCAGAAAATGACTGCATGCTTGCTTCTTCCTTTTCTTGTTTTGGTTGCAATTAATATTCTTACTAGTGTGACTGCCAAGGTACTCTTAAGTGATTTGGGGACCGTGCTACATCTTCTACTACTGTTTTATATGCTGGACAATTGTTATTAAACCAGAAAATGACTGCATGCTTGCTTCTTCCTTTTCTTGCTTTGGTTGCAATTAATATTCTTACTAGTGTGACTGCCAAAGTACTCTTTAAGCGATTTGGGGGCCGTGCTACATCTTCTACTACTGTTTTATATGCTGGACAATTGTTTTTACAAGTTGAAAGTTTTATGTGAAGTGATTTGTAACCATTTCCACTGGCTAGTCTAGGATTATCTTATACAATTATCTGTCTGATAAATCTTCCTACTACTCTCTGTGCAAGCAAGTTGCCTTTTTTTAAGTGATGAACCCTTCAAAAGAAACTAGCCTATTGAAACCCAACTCTTTAAACATTGAGCTAGAATTCATGATCGCCTTTAACAGAGAACGTTATATCAAACTTGAATTTAGCTCTTAGCCTATATATTCTAGAATTCTTCTTCCATTAATTATTGAGTTGGGAAAAAGTGAGAAATCCAAGAAGGAAACTAGTGTGTTTGTTGATAAGACAGTTATATAGAACCTAAATACAAATGCATTAGACTTGCATAAATCTGAAGCTTCAAGGAGATGTATTCTACTATTCTCAGTTAGGTCAAATTGAGGAGTGTTTGAAATGAACATCAGAAACTTTAAAATGTTTGGGTATAATACTTACGGAAGTTCTTATAATATTAGTGTTTAGCCAAATTGGCAGATCCACAGTTCCATTGTACATAGTTTGTCTTCCTTCTATTCTCATACTTTTACAATGTTATGCTTTGATTATGAGAAGGATCATTATGCATTTCAGTACCTGAGTGTATCTTTCTTCTCAAAATTTTACTTTGTTGAACTTTCTTGCGAAAAGGATTATTATGTTTTTAAGCACTTGAGTGAATCTAAGTTCATTCAGGAAGATAAATTGAAATCTACTCAAGGAAGAAAGGCATCAGCTACTTGCAAAAAGCTTCTTTGTGAAGAGCTAGGAGATTGATGAAAAGAAAAGTGTAGGTAGAGATGTACATTTGGATGAACAATGGAATTTTGCTATACCTGTAAACAGAACTTTGTTAAGTAACTTCAAAAGTTGGCCCTAGTGAGAAATTGAAGGCAACTGCCCATTGACTGCCACTCTGCTAGGAAATTGTCCTTTATTTTATCCAATAATTGTACTTCTATTTGATTGTAGAGAAGTATTTTGTTGAATCGGTAATGCAGTGAACACATGCTGTAGTTTCATACCTTATCACCATTTTCCTGCTTGAAGATTCACCATTATCAATAGCATTTAAGCTATTATCTCTCACTAAATTGGTTTTGAGATAAGGATGTTGGGATAGATCATGTATTACTAAATAAGAATGGAACTAGAAATGTTTACATTTTGAACAATTATGGGTGGTTTCTAGAAAAGAATAAAATGAGATGAATTTTAAGTGGTATATAAGTGCCAAAAAGAGATTTACAGATGTACTAGTTAGAACAGACTAGCCAATTATAATTCATAGTGTAAAAAGAGACATAGAAGACCAAAGAAACAATTTTTTTTTAAACATCAGAATAAAAATAGGTCTAAGTGCTCTTGGTTGCATAGCTGACCCAAAATAGTTGGAATATTTCAGCTTGTTGTTTTCCTGTTGTTGTAATCCACACTTGATTAATGATACTAGAACTTCTTCAATTCTTGTCATTTACTATACACTTTGTGGTACAAGTTCTTTTTTTTACCGAAAATTGACTATCAGTTGCTTGCTTAACTGTTTCTTCTGTTTCTGTCTTCTTGCCAAATGGTCGTTTTGGTTTCCCGTAGCTGACTATGGTCCTCGAGATTTTATTTTTTTGAGTGCATCAGGAGAAGGGTCAACCATTGCCCAAGTTTGGAGAGTGGGATGTCAACAATCCTGCCTCAGCTGAAGGTTTCACTGTTATATTTAACAAAGTTCGAGACGAGAAGAAGACAGGTGGTAACTCAGGCACTCCAACAACACCAACGAGAAAAGATGTAGGTAGTCTGCCACCAGATGACACCTACCAGCATCCGAGAAAAACTGTATGACCCTTTCTTATCTTTTAGAACCTTTGCTGAAACAAAAGAAAAAACTCATATCTGCAATTTGATCACAGAAGCTTCCACACCAATTGGTATCCATGATCATGTTTGTTTCAACACAAACTAACCCGAAACACCCTGTGCTTTTGCTGCTTTCCCTGTTGTACTACACAAGCACACAATTTCTTGGTTTACTAACCAGTTCATTAATTTGGTGCAGCGGAAGTGGTTTTGCTGTGGTTGAATGCTGCTGCTGGAACGATAAGTACTTGGTAATCATAGTTTGGGTTGTGAGGATAAAGAAAGTTTGGTTTAATGATCAGATCCTGTCATATGAATATTATGGTTTCCGATGGTCGTCTGTATCAATATTATTTCGACAAAAAAAGACAATACATGGATGGATAATTACTTTTCTTTCAGTTTTAGCTAAATGGATTGCTGGAAAGAGCAGTGTCTTGTTGTGTCTCTCATTTGGGTGGTGAGATGCAATTATATTTCTCTGTAGATCTGCACAAACAACACATTCCTTCAAAGTTTTTAGAAACCTTCTTCACATCTTTTAATCTGCCTTTTGGAAGAAGCATCATAAATAAATCAAGTCATGGATTTGTCTCTGTTGACGCATTCCAATCATTAATGTACTGTTCTTGGGTTCAAATCTATATATAAATGTCGTCATATATGTAGTGATATTTTCTTTTTCATTGAAATCAAAACAAAGGCATATCAAGTTTTATTTCCAAAATTAAAACATATATAGTGAATAAAATGAAATATCAAAAAAATTTTAAGAACACATCTCTAAAAATAAAAAAAAAGAATTAATGCAGGGAGAAAAGGTGGTTTAACTCAGGAAATAATATAAGAAAATAGACTTATAATTCTTCAAAAGGATTAATTACCATAAATTGATTGGTAAGTTGTCAGCAACACTGTAAATAATAAAAATAATATTTTATTATTTTTTAAAAGAGATTATCAATAGTAAAAAGCGAAAATGGACCGGCCCGGTTCATAAGAGACTCCTCGATCGCTGATGAGCCGTAAAATCAACGGCTGAGACTACCTTCTTTTCAATAGGTAACCCGATCCGACCGTCCGTGCCCGCGAGCGCCGGAGGCGATACGGTGGAGTTGAGCCAACAAATAACATAGCAGTCGTTAACCTTTCCGTCGTCGTCTTCTTCTTCTTCTTCCTTCTTCTTCTTCTGCCTCTTTGCGGGCGGATCCGATCGAAATTTCGCCCAGGGTTTCTTCCTCGAGATTGAACAGAAGCGTCGAGTCTCGAGGCACCTTCATTTCGTAAGCCTTCGTTCCAGTAGCCTACTATTCGACGCTTTCGATCCCTGCGGATCTTGGTTAGGGTTAGGGTTTCGTTGTTCGGAGACTTACTTTTAATCTTTTATTCGGTTTCAGCTTAGGTTAGGGCTTAAATATTGGGTTTTTGCAGAGGATTAGTTAGGGATAGGACTTACTTTGAATCTTTGATTAGGTTTCAGCGTCGAGTTCTTTTGCTTCTTTCATCTCTTCAACTTTCAATCTTTTTTGGTATAAAATCGAGAAGAGATGATTGTGTTCTGCTTCCTAAGTTTTCGATTATTCTGAGAATTTGACCACTGAAAGATGGAAGAAGACGATTGCTGAAATCAGAGTCATGAGTATTTGCTGAATTCTAATTACACTGAGATCAGAGTCATGCCATCTCCCAGTTTGTCTTAGTTAATACTGAACTTAGTGACGAGCATGTTCATGTTTAGTTCCTCTTTCCATTGACATTGTCGATTAACTTGATTTAATTTGCAATAGATCACAGTGTGTTTCTAGGTTTACAGCTTGAACATCTTTGTGATTGACGGCAATTTTATTAAGGGAGAAAAGGAAAAAAAATGCTGGGTGGACTGTATGGGGACCTTCCGCCTCCTTCTTCAACAGCTGATGAAGAGAAAAGCAGCAGTTCCACTGTTTGGTCGAGCAGCGCAAAGATGGCGCCAGCCACATTGCGAAAGCAGTCATCTGTACTTGCACCTCAGTCTGTTTTGAAGAACCAGCAGTCACAAAGCAAAGCTAAAAGCTCGATTGCATCACAAATGAAGACTCTGAGTTCTTCTGCTCCACCACCATCTTTACCAGAAAATGGTACAAAAAGCTCATCCTTTCAGCCAGCTCTTGTCGGGGTAACATCATCAGTGATCGAGGAATATGATCCTGCAAGACCAAATGATTATGAAGAGTATAGGAGAGAGAAGAAGAAAAGAGCTGCAGAGGCTGAAATGAAGAGGGAGCTGGAGAGGAGGCGTCACGAAGAGGAAGAAAGGGAGAGAGAGCGTGAAAGAAGGGAACGAGAAGCTGCAGAGAGAGAGGATAATGATCATCAATCAAGGTCCTCATCATTGAGTATTTCTGGTGAAGAAGCTTGGAAAAGACGTGCTGCCATAAGCGGGGGAGTTGCTCCAAGGTCACCTTCTCCACCTCCAGGTGGGGAGGGGTTTAGCATCGGAAAGTCAGGTTCGACTGGATTGGGAATTGGTGTTGGTGGGCAGATGACTGCTGCACAGAGGATGATGGCAAAGATGGGCTGGAAAGAAGGCCAGGGACTCGGCAAGCAGGAACAGGGAATTACTACTCCATTGATGGCCAAAAAGACTGACAGACGAG
This sequence comes from Musa itinerans, assembly GCA_001649415.1. Lineage (NCBI taxonomy): Eukaryota > Viridiplantae > Streptophyta > Magnoliopsida > Zingiberales > Musaceae > Musa > Musa itinerans. The sequence goes on from LVTN01001124.1 coordinate 43,219, forward strand.
CTGGGGTGATAGTTAATGCCAGCGAGTCTAAACCAGATAAGAAGCCTAAAAGTGTTAATCTCAATAGCCCACCGACTCGTGTTGTACTACTCCGGAACATGGTAAGGGGGATGTCTTTCTTGTTTTATCACTGTGGTTTCAGATTCAGCAAGTGTGTTGTTTTGCATGCTATTATCTAATCTATTCTCATGCTTTCTTGTACATATACAGTTTTCTCAGATCATATGCCTGTTTAGGTGTTGCTGCATTAACTTTTGAATTTTGATGTTGCAATTGTTAGCATTATGCTGCCATAGGTTATATATATGGCAGTAGACAAGTGCTCGTATTGCTTAATATGCATGCCCAAGTGAAAGTTAAATTGTTCTTTTTTGTTATATTTTGTGCTTTTCTATATCATTTCATGGGTTCTCGTCTCCAAGTTCTTTCAAATCAGTGATTTAAAAAGCGCTAGGCGCCAAAAGGCGCCAAGGTCCACAAATGCCCGAGGCGTTAGGCGCTCGCCCAGGCGCTCGCCCGAGCGAAGCGAGGCGCTAAAATATAAAAATATATAATATAATTAATAATTTCAAATAAATAAAAATTAACAACATTAAAATCAAAATAATATATTATTAATCTATTAACAGAAAATTAATCATTTCAAAATTCAAATAAACTTAATATTAAGAGTATACTGTATACTGAGCCTGATGGAGAAACGAGGAAGCAGCGGCGAGCGGCGGCAACAGCAGCGGCGAGCGGCGGCAGTGGGAAAGGGAAAGGGAGCGGAAGGCACGAGCAGCGGGAGGGCTCGCGGGAGG